>PVKS010003334.1:30289-105416 GCA_004027875.1 Aplodontia rufa | reverse complement strand
TGCCCCACCCCCACCACCGTGGATCCCAGCCTGTGCTCTGTGCCTTTGGCCACCAGAACAGGGCACAGGGCAGCAGCAGGGGCTCGACCCCCCCCACCATGGAGGTCTACTGGCCTGGAGGAGGTAAGGAAGCCAAGGGGTCTGCACACAATCACAGCATGTGAGGCAGACCTCAGACGGAAGCAGAAGACTCCACAGCAGAGCCTCATAGTGGGACCGAGATGGGGACAGCCATGACACACGGGGATCCAGTTTGGAGGAGAAACTGTCCAGAGAGGAAAAGCAGGAGAGCTGACAATAACAGCCAGCACTCACACACGCTGCAGCACCCAGACTCACCTGAGTCCTCCGCCTCTGTAGGTTCCCTCGAGCCCTATGCAGCGGGCAGGCGTGCAGAAACGGAGGCCCAGAGACACAGGCAACCTACCCAAGGTCACACAGCTTGTAACTGGAGGAGACAGGCTTTGCATTCAGGCAGTCTGTCTCCAGTGCCCAGACACTACTGCACTGCCCCAAAGGCCCAGGAGCTCCAGGGAAACGTGAAGGCATGCTCCACCAAAATCACAGTCACCGACGGAAGGAGGTCACCTCGGACTGCCTAAACCAGAGGAAAGGAAGGGAACCAGGCTGCACCCACACAAGGTGGGCAACCTCCTGACCATGCCCCACAAAGGTCTGGAGAGCCTTCTTCAGGAAGCAGAAACAACAAACCACTAATATGAAGAAACGTGAGACTGAGAGAACTGAAGAGGGCTTTGGGTTAAGTCCCTGAGAAGGACATGAAACACAAAGCACACAAAAGCAATCATGAACTCCAGGAAAACCAGAAAGTCAGGCATGAGGAGACAGCGTGTGCGGGTGCACAATGCTGTGGATGCTACGGTTGTCATGTGTGCATGCATGTGCACATCCTGTGTGTGCATGTGTACGTACTCGTGTGTCCTGCATGTACATGCTCATGTCCTGCGTGTGCGTGCATATGTGTTCATGTGTTCTGCATGTGGACATGCTTGTGTGTCCTGCGTGTGCATGTGTTTGTGCTCATGTGTGCTGTGTGTGTATGTGGACATGCTCGTGTGTCCTGTGTGTGCATGTGTTTGTGCTCATGTGTGCTGTGTGTGTATGTGGACATGCTCGTGTGTCCTGTGTGTGCATGTTTGTGCTCATGTGTGTTCCTGCATGTGCATGTGTTCATGCTCATGTGTCCTGTGTGTGCATGTGCATGCTCATGACCTGCGTGTGCGTGCATACGGGTTTGTGTGCCCTACACATGGACATGCTTGTGTGTCTTGTGTGTGTGTGTTTGTGCTCATGTGTGTTCCTGTGTGTGCATGTGTTCATGCTCGTGTGTGTTTCTGTGTGTGCATGTGTTCATGCTCGTGTGTGTTTCTGCGTGTGCATGTGTTCGTGCATGTGTGTGTTCCTGTGTGTGCATGTGTCCGTGCTTGTGTGTGTTCCTGCACATGCATGTGCATGTGCCCGTGTGTGTGGTGCAGAGCACATGTTTACGTGCCTGTGACAGCACACACCCGTGTGGAAAGAGACTTCAATCCACATCTTGCAAGTCAATAAATAATGCTGAAATGATGAAAATTAGAACTCAAGAAGCAATGCAGCACGTTATTAGGGGGAAGGCCAGTATTAGAAGAATCTACCCTAAGAATCAGAAGTAGTGGACCCTGGGGAGGGCAGAAGGGGCACGAGGGATTACTGTTTTCTTAACTCATCTTGCAGACTCACTCTCAACTCTACCTGTGTAACCTTAGCGTGCTAAAGCTCACCTTGTAAGGCTCCCAGGAAACTTCATGCAGATGAACCTCTCTGGAAAGGCGGTGGAGCGCTGCCAGGGGCTCCCTCAGCAGACAGGAGCCGGGCAGAAACCCTGAGAGAGGCCCCAGAGAGCCCCTCGCTCTGTCCCCTCCAGGCCCACAGAAGTGCCCTGCATGCCCTGCTGTGCCCCACGCACTGACACACCATGCATGAGCAGGCTCGCCCAGGGTGGACCGTGTGCAACAGGATTCCACCCAACCATCCTGAGTGAACGCGAGGAGGGTTCCCCGGAACATGAGGCAACAGTCCCAGAAGAGGAGCCAGGTGGCTCTCGGGCACCACTCGCATGTGAGGGCGTCTGGACACTCCTAAGAACTATAGGGATGCACCCACAGTGACAGGAGTAACGGAAGGAAGCTGGAGGCTGGTGCTGCAGAACCAAGTCCAGGCCGCTAGGGGACGGAGGGGTGCTGCCAGAGCTGGGCCCAGGATGGGCAGAGTGGTGGGGCTAGAACAGGGCTGGCAGACCCAGGGGCAAAGGAAGGAGGACAAGTCCCAGGTTCCAGCTCAGAGAGCAGTGGATGATGCTGTGTCCTCCTCCAGGAGAGGCAGCTGCTCATGCAGGAAGAAGCTCGGGAGGTGGCAGTGGGCTGAAGCCCTGGGTGGCTGCACATGGAGTGGGAGTCCATGTGAGACTAAGGAGATTGTCCATGGAAAGAGGACAGCTCCGTGTGGCCAGCACCGCAGAGCCAGACTCGGGCAGGTGGGAGGCGAGCAAGCCTTGATGAGGGGGCAGTCGCCATCCACTGCCACCAAGGCCAGAGGGGCCTGCTGGGTTTCGTGATAAGGGCGCACAGGAAGCTTGACAAGGGTCTTGAGAGGTGGGAGACCCAGGAGGGAGGTGGGAAGGGACTCAAGCACAACTGCAGGGGGCAGGGGAAAAGGGACTGAGCAGCCCCAGAGCCAGGACCCGCCAGGAGCAGAAGCCCTGGGAGGCTCTGCCTGCTGTCTGGCCGTGCGTGTGTGGAAGCACTCAAACTGCAACCTGATTCCACTGTGAGGAAGCTGCCATCACACCATGTCTGCTCGGTGGACAACACCAAGAGGTTGGCAGAGGCACGGGAAGGCTGGTCAGAGGACACAAAATGCCGACATATGACCTTTGCCTCCTGGCCAGCCACCCAGGGCCCCTGGTGGAATCTGGAATCCAGCAGGTGACTGTCTTGTCTCTGCAAGACAAGAACCCACAGGGTACTCAGCCAACACCAACCCAAACCACCCAGGCACCCCATGTACCCAGCATCACACCTGACCTCCTCCCTGCAGGCCCCAGAGCCCACAGGGTACTCCAGGTACACAGTTTCGACTGGACAGTCAGCCAACCCACAGCGTGGTTTCAAATCTACCAAGTAGGCTCCCGTGCCTCATACGTTTCAGGAAGCCCTGCCATCTGAGGGTCCTGCCCGCCCATGCCCAAGCTGCCTCTGCCAGGCTATGCCCTTGACTTACTCCCTGCAGTTTCTGTCCATCAACCCCTCAGTCAGCTCCTGCCCCAACTTCTCAACGAAGCTGTCCTGCAGGCCAGCCAGATCCTGCCACCCAACCTCCTGCTCATGCCTGGTCTCAGAGTCCTGTGCTGACCCCTCATCAGGCCCAGACAACTCTGTTCTCTGTGAAACACATTCTGCTTGGCAGGATGCTGCCTACCACCCTTCCCGGGGGAGCTGGACATCCTCAGAGCCATCCCTGCCCTGCCTGGCCCCAGTGCAGTGCTCCTCCATCTTCCTGTTGCAACAACCAGCCATGTCCCAGCAGGCCAAGAGACCAAGGCCCAGGTCAAAGTCACCCCCAGGCTCTGTCCCTGCCCCTTCACTGAGGGGCAAGAGAACAGGATGCCTGGTCCTCACCAGAGACAGCAGCGACTTCCAGAACTGTGCACAGCTGACATAGCTGAGCACCCTACAACTCCCAGGCTGGCATTCACAGGAGTTTAACAAAGGGATCAGGGAGGCCCGAGGAGACAGCATGACTGGCCCCAGGTCCCACAGGCAGGAGGCAGAGGGCCAACCCAGCGGCTGCCTGCTCATCTGCACCTGTCCTGTGCCTTGCTCATGTGAGCAATTTTAATCCGCCAACTCCCTGCTGCACCACGTATAACTCCACTTAAAGAAGAGGAAACCAGGCTCACCCTGCCCAAGATCGTCCCAAGATGGGCCAGTGCAGCCTAGAACATGCCAGAAGGCAGTCAGACCCTCACTGCAGCAATGCAGCTTGTCCTAGCACCACACCAGCCACCTGGAAGGCAGCAGTACCCTTGTCCACTCACAAGCTTCAGCAGGACTGTACCCAGAACACGAGCACCCCAGGACTGGGTGGTATGCCCACCACAACAGGCAGAGAAGGCACATCACTGCCGGGGGAGCAGCTGTGGGGTGGGCACGGGAGGCAGGGCTCCAGGCCTGCTCTGGCACAGCTCTTTCCAACGTGCTATGACCCGATGGGTGGCTCAGGGGGAAAAGCACTCAGGACACTGAGGCTCCAGGGCTTCCAGGGGGCAGCAGGCCAGCACAGAGCAAGGGAACCAGCAAGGGCCAGCACTCAGAGAAAGGCGGGGCTGAGTGTGACAGGACAGAGGACGAGGCAAGGCCTGGGGATCCGGGAGTCCCCTGGCAGGGCGTGGGAGGGCAGTGGTGAGCAGACCAGGAGAGGGGAGGCTGGACAAAGGCCGAAGCGGCCATTTGCAGCCCCGGCAGGCGGAAGCTGGCAACAGGGCCTGACCGGAGGGGTGGGCAGAACCTGCCAAGCTGTTGTGCCCAAGAATGGCCTGAGCCCGGGGCCTGCCTCCCCGAGGCTGAACAGAACCACAAAGACAATGCCCACTTGCTCCTGAGGAGGCCTCCTGCCACGCCGCTTCCGTGGTCGCCCGCCAAGGCCACACCAGTTCCTCCAGCCTTATGCCCCTCAGGCTGGCGCCAGACTCCTCCAGGGACCCCAACCCCCTGCCAGCCTGAAGGGAGCCATCTGTCCTCACACTGCCCAGATCCTGTTTACAGGGTGCCAGAGGAAGTGGAGGTGCCAGAAAACGCCCACCTCAGCCCTGCTCCCAGGACAAAGCACCCAAGTCCAGGAGCAGAGACGCCAGCCTACAGCCTGCCCGTCAGCACTCCCGCCACAGTGTAGGCTGGGGTCCCAGCACCTGGACCCCTGGACCAGCACCTGGCACTCGAGTCACTCCCAGGATAGCCTCCCAGGCAGGACCCCGGCCTCTGGAAAGACGGCTGGGCCCCCTCAGGCAGGGAACCCCCAGGCTGGGACTACCCGTCCCAGCAGGAGATAAGGAACTGTGCTCCAGAATGGCCCCTGCCTCCTCCCAGCAGAGGAGTCTCCCAGATGGGGAGCAGCTCTTCCATGGGGGTCGCCCAGGCACATGGTACCTACAGTCAGTCCTAAGTTTTCTCTGCCACATGGGCAGCAGTCCCTTCCTCCCACTGCTGTAGTGTGGAGTCAGTCAGCTCACCTATAGACACCCCTGCCCGGAAGCCCAGACCAAACCACAGTGGGACACAGGGCAGAGGGGACAGGCCTGGCCTGCCTGAGAGGGCCTCACACACCAGCTGACAGACACAAAAGTGGATAACACTAGTAATAGGGGGGGACTAAAATGAGCTGCTGGATGGGAAGGCACAGCCAAGGACAGATACTCTGATAATTCAGGTGACCCCAGAATTTTACTGCACCCAGGACATGCAGTAGTGGAGGTGACAGAATGGAGCATTACTGCTTCTCCAGGAGCAAAGGGCAAAGAAAAGGGCCCAGGACCCCACACCATCTCCAAGCCAGGCCCCCGCAGACATGACCCCTGACCTCCTGTGGGTGAGAAGGACCTGCCATCACCATATGCGATCCCTGGGGCCAGTTCTGGCATCAGGTGGGCAGGGCTCACACCTGTGTTCTAATCCTTCCAGGGAACAAATGGTGGCACAGAGTGGGATTTAACTCCTCCCAGTAAGCTGGGCTCTGGCTTGCCCTGTGCAGACAGGCAGGAGGGCCATCTTCCCGTTCATCCTGACCGCGCCTGTGCAGAGCTCCAAGAGAAGAAAAGAGAGGCAGCAACAAATGGAGTCAGGGGAGGGCAGGGAGCAGAGGCCCAGGTGGGTGGCCAGGTCCAGGTCAGCCCCCACTGCAGAGCCCAGAACCTCTCCCTTTTCACAGGGTGGTCACCAGCTGCACCGGACCCAGGAGAACTACTGGTCTCCAAGCTGCCTGCGGGGTAAACCACCTTCCAGGCTTCCAGGGCAAAGTTAAAGGGAAGTTGGGGCCCCTCACTCCAGGCCCCTTCCAGGGCAGCCTCTGCAGATGGGAACCGGAATCACGCAGTGCAGGGCAGCAGCGGACAGCACTGGGACCCTGCTGGGTGGCAGTCCTGGTGCTGTTGGGGCTGCAGGAGTCAACTCTCCATTCTGCCGCCTCCTTTCTCGGCCTTCAGGGACCCTGTGGACAGCAGCAGGTATCTCTCTCTATGTAAGATGCAATCAGCCTCTGTGGCTTCTCTGGACTCAGTCTGAGGTAGAGGACACGGATCCAGCCAGGAGTAGAACCCAGGACCAGGTCACTGTCCAGCCTCTTAGACAGTCATGTCTCCTCCAGCCTCAGTTTCCCCACCTGCAAAACGGCAGTCAGAAGGGCTACCTCCAGGGGTGAGCATGCAGATCAACATGGCAGACGTCGGACCCCGGGCAGGAGCTCCAGGCACCGAGGGCTCCCAACCTCCAGGCCTCTCTGAGCTCTAGGTCCTGCCTGGCCCTAACACCTAGAAGTGAGAGGAGGTACACCAGGTTGACAGAGCCTAAGTTCACAGCCACTGCCTGGAACCTACCTACTGTCTGCCCTGCACTGCTTCAGGGCTCGAGGCTCCCCATACCCCGGTGTCTGCCAAGGAGGGTCTAGGGGATGGGGGGGGGCTATCTGCACTCTGCTCTCCCCTGGCCCACTGCCAACACCAGCCCTGTGCCACAGGGAGGAAGAAGGCCCCAGCTGTCCTGCCCAGTGCACTCTGTAGCTGCCCCTAGGAAGGCGGCGTTGGGGGGCAACGACTTGATGCAGGTGGATGAGGAGCTGCCGGGGCTGCTGCCCACGCATGAGCCTCCAAGCTGACTAACGCCATCTGGACCCCCACCTCCCTCCCCTGGGCATTGCCTCCCCAGGATGGCGTCAGCCACACACATGTGCCCTTGGGATATGAAGCACAGGAAGGCACACAGCAGCCTCGGGGTGAAGACCACAACCCCACAAGAGAGGGGGGTTTTGTAACAGTGAGCCCCACTCACCACAGACTGGGCCCCGAGTCTGGTGGCACCTGGTCCCACAACCACAGTGTCACATGGACCTGTTCTGTATCACAACCGATGTCCACCATGGGCCAGGAGAGGAGTGTAGGCGCCTGTACTGGGTATCTGCTGATGCAGCAGAGGCCAGTCTTCACGACAAGGCAAGTGAACCAGGGAGGGAAGGTGTCTGAGCAGAGGCAGCCGGGAGCTGGACAGGTTGCGACACCCGAGCTGCAGTGCCTTCTTCCCACCCCAGCTTCCACACGCATCAGGGTCTCGGGTGTGCCCTGGTGCGGTCCCCTCCCCCCGCAGGAGCACATCCTCCTCCTCGCCACATCGCCTAGGTCAAGCATTCCTTTATGAGTTCCCCAAGTGGGGGGAACTGATTAGAACTTGGAGGTGTCAGTATGAATCTGCTATTTTTAACAGAGGAAGAGAAATACAGATACAGATGCGTGTGGGTTTGCATAATCACACGCTTGCATTCATTTACGTAGCTGTGTGTAGACACGACGGACGGCTACTTCCTAGTTGCGTCCAAGGGCAGGGCAGAGATGCTGGGTACCTACAGGACAATGAGCTCGCCCAACATGCAGAGCTCGTCTCCACTAACACAGAACCGAGAGGAACTGAGGTCCCTTGGAGAAGTGGAGAGAACGTAGAAGAAAGGCCAGCAGCATCCTGGTACGCACACGCAGGAGGGCCATCTCAGAAGGACAAGCACCAGCCTGAGAAGGCCTCCCTGGTCATGTGTGGAACAACCTGAGCATGACAAAGGGAATGACAAGAAGTACAGCTCACTGGATAAAATAAAGACCCAGGAACCCACAGTAGCAAGCAGAAAAGATCGGAGAGCAACCGAGAAAGGGTGGGGTCACAGCCACCCCCACGACACCTGGCTGGATACGAAGGGCTCCTGAACCTCAAAGCCAGAGGGGGAAACCATGCCATCTCAGGATGAATGACAACATATTTACATGATCTCAAAGTGTCTTCCCCAAGGCACTAATTAAAAATGGGAAAAGTGGGCTGATGAGGTGGCTCACCAGTTACGGTGCTTGCCTGGCATGCAGAGGACCCAGGTTCAAACCCCAGTACCACGTACACAACTAAGTGCCAAAGAAACAAAAGCTAGAAGAATAAATAAATAAAACTGGGGAAAAATGGGAAAAGTAACTGCATAGGAGAAATCCAGCAGATGCCACCAGTTACCACCACCCACAAGGGGACAAGTCAGACCCACGCAAAGCTCCTGCCTAAAGTGCATGGCCAGGAAGACAGCAGGCACACCAAGGAGAAAGAGCAGCAGGACCAGAAGCCCTCAGGACCCGGCCAGGAGCTGTCCTTCATGAAAGGAGGCCAAGAGGCACATGGAGGCCACCGCGCCCTGGGTGCCCCTCTGCAGCACAGGACGCACTCTGCTTGCAAGCTCTGTCCCTCCAACAGGAGTGAGGCCTCAAGGTCACATGCATGCTGGCCAGCACTGTGGCACTGGCACCTGCACAGGTGATGTCTGCGATGTTTTCTAGAACCAAGAAGCCCTCCCATTTAAAAGAGCCTGTTAAACCACTCCTGGAGGAAAAGGAAGAGTACCAACTAAGATGACAACATTTTCAAAAATAATAATGAATCAATAAGATAAGTGTAAAACAGGAATCAGAGGAAACCTGTAACTCTAAACACTTCTGTGAAAAAAGGAAAAACAAATTAACTAAATTCTAGCTCAAAAGGTTAGAAAAAAACGACAAAATAATTCAAAATAGCCACAAGGAAGGAAATAATACAAATAAAAGCAAAAATCAATGAGGTAGAAAATAGAAAAACAATCGACCTAATTAATAAATCAAAATGCGATTTTCTGAAAAACTACTAACAGAAAAGACAGCCAACTGAAGAACAAGGGAGCAGCACAAACACACAAGAAAGGAGCCAAAAGAGAGGAGCAGCCACGGAGGCAGAAAAGAAGCTATGGAATCAGAAGCTGCTGGCACACAGTGAGTTACAGCAGCGCAGCCTCAGGCAAGGGACCCACCGCAGGCTGCAAGCACCAACCATCAAGTTCCAACAGAAAAACATGAAGCATCACAATCGCCGCAAGACAGCTGCAGCGCCTGTTGGTGTAGCAGAGAATTCGGCCAAGTCTGTCCACGGAAAACTGAAGGAAAGTTCCTTGTGTCTTTCATGACACAAGTAAGACACATGTATAACACTGATTCCAAAGCCTGATAAAATACAGTCAAAAGAAAGGAAGGAAGGGAGGATGGGCGGGCAGGCTGCAAACCGAGGTTATAAATAACGATGCAAAAATACTAAGAAATAAGATTCATAGTCCCTTCTGTCAGTCTTCTCGGGAATGCAAGGCTGGCTCAGCACTAGGACAGCCACGACTGTAACACGCCTTAACAGACCTGCAGGACAGCCCCTGTGAGGCTTTCCATGGAGGGACCAACGGTGTCCCCAAAACCCAACACTCCTTCCGATGAAGCTAATACCTTTCCCCCTGAGGCAGGAAAGCACTGGGAACCCTACCCAAAGACAGGGAGGCAAGGGCGCCACCATACCAAGTGCTACTGGGCATCCTTCCGGTGGGCCAGCCTGTGCCATGTGCAAGAGCAGTGAGAAGTGGGGCGGCCCCGACAAGCCACACCACTTATCCCAGGGCCCTAGAGACGGTGTTAGACCAAGCAACAGAAGACCCTCATGATGTACCGGGACGGAGACAGCACACAGGAGCCAAGAGCCCAAACACATGAGGACCCAGCTAGCGGACTAGATGGGGCTGGTAGCTCAGATGATAGCAGGCCTAGGAATGAGCAAAGGGGACATGGGAAGCCCTGGGCTGGAACTCAGAAAGACTGGCGCCCCTCGGTCGCAGTCGAGACACCCTTTCATGACACATCAATGAACCCTTCCCACTAAAAACACCAACAGCATGTCCATGGAGTGAGACAAGCTGACAGGAAGTTCATGAGGAAAACAAGCACATGTGAACACAGAGGCAACAGACAGGAAGAAGGCACTGGAGCATGCACCTGCACAGCCTGGGGAAGCCGACGCCAACAAGGGCTCCAGCGCAGGCCACCTTGAAAATGCCACCAACAGCACACGTGTGGTGTGATTCCCCTTCATGAAATGTCCAGAGTGTGCAAATTCAAGAAGCAAGGAGACAGACGGTGGCCAGGGGCTAGGACCAAGGAGCAGGAGGTGACCACTAGTAGCAAGGGGTTCCTCTCAGGCGATGAGCATGTTCTTTACAGTGGCGAGGAGTGCACAGCCCCATAAACAGAATAAACCCCTGAACTGTACATTTGGAAGTGGGCCTCTGGGTACGTGGATGACGCCACAACAGAGCTGCTGGCGAATATGCTAGAAAGTCTGTAATCACAAGGCCATGCATGAAAACAAACAGCAGTGGAGTACAGAGCAGTCCCCAGACAGACCCTGCAGACACGGAAGCCCAGCACACAGCAGACGTGGCACCAAGGGTCTCGCAAACAGCGCTGTGACATCTGGTTGCCAAGGGGGGGGGGGGACAAAATGTGGCCCCTACCTGACACAGTAAAGAGCGTACCCTGGTGGCCACAGCCCTCAACTCGAAGACAAAGCCAGGGCAGCACGGCACAGCGGCCGACCTGCATGGCAGGGCCCCAGGCAGGGTTCAGGTCAGGACGCTGCAGGGGAAGTGACACACTCCAACCAAAGCCAACAAGGGCCTTGGCAAAACTCCGTGAGCTGAGCAGAAAGATGTCTGCAACATCTGTCACAGACAGGTGTGATAATCGCTCTCATACGAAGAGCTCAAGAAGCTGCACAAAAAGGAAAAATAGAAAATGGGCAAAAGACACAAGATTCCCGCACACAGAGGGCAAAGCCAGGCCCTAAACACATGCAAGCTTAGACCTGTTCCCGACCGACAGCGTGGTGCACAGGGAGGGCCATGAATCACCAGCAAGAAGACCACAGAACTGCAATTCACCAGAGCTGAAGTCTCAGGGCGATGGCATAGGAAACCCAAGGACTGAAGCTCCAGGGACAGAAGGCAGGGCCCAGGCATCACAGCGCGCAAGGGCAGGGTCGTGGGGCAGGCAGGCAGTAAGCACTGCAAAGGGTGGAGACCTCTGCTCCCAGACCCAGCTGCTGACCAGAAGCCTGCAGCGGGACCATGCAGCTTGTGGGGTGCGGGACACAGAGGGCAGGAGCCCAGCAGCCCTATAGGAACCCCTGACCCTAACAAACGCTGGTGGGCTAAGGACAGCAGTTGCTGAAGAGCCCCAAGGCCTACAGACACCCACAGATTCTAGGGAGGAGCAAAGAAATCACCCTGTGTCGCTGGAAATGCAGTCAGGAAGGGACAGGAGATGAGTAACAGTCAAGGCAGAAGGAAAGGCCAACTGGGAAAGCCCCATGCACAAGACCAGGCCTGCCCAGGACCATCACCAGGCTGCTGAGCACCATCATCTCTGGGGCAGGTGGAGAGAGGCTCCCGAACCTCACTGCCACGAGGACCCTACAGCATCCCACAGCAGGTGCAGGAACATCACTGACATCCGCCCTAACTCACCATCATGCCTACGGGCTCAACCACTCAGATGGCGAGACTCCTTACAAGACACATGCCACTGAAGCCCACCCAGGAGAGCCCGAGGCCATGGATGCTGCCCCTGCCTCTTAGCACACAATTGGGGCTGAGCACCTCCCTTCCAGAAGCCTCCAGAGGCTTTCCAGAAGGGGGTTGCAGGCAAGCAGTGGGAACAGGCCCACCAGCGGGAGAACGCAGTGAGGACAACCCTGGGATCTCCACCCTACCTCTCCCGGAGCTCACACACCCTATGGGAGGTACTGTGCCTCTGTCACATGTCAACACACCTGGGATTGCAGCAAGAACAGGCAAGGCAGCTGGCTGGGAGGCACCAACTGAGGGGACAAGGGCACCCAATGGGGTGCAGGGAAAGCCGCTTCCCAAGGGGGCACCAGGGTGGGCACACCTGTAGTCCCTGCAGTCTCCAGCTGAGAACAGGTGCAGGGGCCTGAGGCTGGGTGGAGCAGGGCCAGCCCCTCTCCCTGTGCACTGCCCAGCCCTGCCTGCTTCTATGCTCAATGGGCAGTTGGGCTAGGAACCCAAGTGTGGCCCTCGTGGGGACAAGCCTGCTGAGCCGGAGCAAGCAGATGATGAGGCTACGATCGGAGTGCTAGGACTCCGAAGGCAGCTGTCGGACAAGAGCTCCAAGAAGCCACCTCGCTTCAACCATACACCTCAAGCTGTAGTACCAGCCACACCACGCGAGCAACAGGTTTCAAGGCTAGGGCTCAGGGGACAAGTCCAGACTGAAGGACAGACACGCCAGCAGGGCCTCTGCAGCACAGCGCTGGGAGGCCTGGGCAGGAGGCAGCCTGCCACTTGCTGAGGCCTTGGCTGTTGGGGTTCAGTTGCTGGCACCAGAGCCCAGAAGCTCCTCTAAAAGGACTTGTTGGAAGTATGAAGGAAAGAGCAAGGGGCAAGTGGGAAGGGATGGCTGTGACCCCCCGTGGATGACAGTCCCCTGCTCCCAGACCTGCGGAGGTGGCCTGGAGACAGGGTGAGGCTCACAGCCAGCTTCGGAGTTCAGAAGGCCGAGGGTCAGAGGAAAAGGTATGCTGCTCTGGCCTCCCAGCCCCCTTTCCCTGTGCTCTTCGTGCTACAGCCTGGCTTCCCGTGTGACTGCACCTCAGGCCTCTCTTCCGGCAAGGACCTCCTCAGCAGTCCCCAGGCAACTGAGGGAGAAGCTCTGGCACTCCCTGAACCTGGGTGCTCCACTGGCTCTTGCCACAACCCCAGCAGCTGTGCACTGCTCCACAGGCTCCCTGCGGTCTCTCCAGGGCTGTGAGGCCTTCCTCTCTCCCACAGTCCTAAGGCTGCCTTGCTGGTCTGCCCCCATCCGTCTCTCTGGACTACATCTGTCTCCCACAGGAAGGCACGTGGGCAGAGAGGTCCCAGGTCTGGGAAGGGAGCATGTGGCTGCAGCCCAGAGCTGGGCACAGCTCCCTTGGGAAGCAGACCATCTGGTCTTTGAAGGTGCCGCAGGGTGCAGACCTGGGCCAGGGCCATGGGAGCTGGCTCAGGACTGGCCAGCTTCAAAGGACAGCTGGGTGGTTCTAAAGGCTCTGTGAGGCCATGCACCAGCCCAGTGGGACCTCACCTAGCCTGGTGGTTGGGAAAACATCTACCCAGGAGGGAGGCAGGAGGATGGCCATGACAACTGGACTCCCCCAGTGTCTCCCCCCATCCCCAGCCCACCTGGCCCAGGAAGCCAGGACGCAGGCCCTGAACAGCCCAGAGCAGAACACCAGGACGGGCTTGCTGCTGTTCTGCAGAGAAGGCCCTGCTATGGGCTCCTGCCAGCTATTTGTCAGAGCCCACTTTGCTCCCTTAGCCAGAGACCCAGTCCCACGCCCCAGGTCATGGGCAGAGCCAAGGTGGGTCTGGTGGGGGCCCTGAGAGCAGGACCCACATGCAGCTCCCTCAACTGTGACTGCTACCATCACTCCCACACAGAGAAGCACAGTCCCTACTCTGAGGTGGCCTCCCAACCAGGCCCCCTCCCAGGACCACACAGGATCGGGCTGCAGGCTGGGCAGAAGGAAGCACAGAAGGTCATGGAGGGGACCTGGCACCAAAACTCCACCAAGAACCCCAGCCACCTGTGAGTCCAGAAAGCAAAGACGAAGGCCTGGCTGGGGCAGGGGCTAAAGGCCTGGTGCAGTGGGGGCTAAAGGCTTGGCTGTGGCAGGGACTGGCCCAGCCACAGAGTTGGAGAGTTGGGAGCAGCAACTGGGAGGACTCAGACAACAGCTACACCCCAGAAGCTCTGGGAGGGAGGAAGGGAAGCGAGCCCCAAGGGGAAGAAGGACCTAGCATGGCTACAGAACACACTAGGCCAAACACCAGGGGAGAAAGGGCCACTGGGTGGGAGCACAGCAGCTTAAGAGCCGCTAGCTACAATCCCCAGGAAAGATTCACAGACCAAGTTCACTCATGGGAACCTGGCTTGCAAGCCAGTCACTTCAGAAGTAGGAGATCAGTCAATCGCAGCCCCTGGAAAGTTCTTGCAAATCTAGAAAGACGGAGGAAGGGACCGTGGTGCCAGAGAAACAAGGAAGAGCCAGGATAGACCCGGAACACAGGGGTCTCTGCTCAGCCTGAGGCTCCAAGCACCTATTCCTAAGGGGGTGCCCAAAGGCCTCAGCCTCTGCCCCCACACTGGTGGGCGCACACACACACACCCAGACCACTGCTGCTAGACAGCAGAGTTTACAGGACCCACGGGGCCAGGCCAGACAGGTGCCCAAACAGCAGCTCCTGTCTGCTTTCCCCCAAGGGGCCACAGGCTCGCTATAAAGAGAATGTCCCAATTTTGGAGGGCCAACCCACACAGGCACCAACACAGGATAGTTCCCCCACTGGGGTGCCTCGTGGTACCACAGTGGACCTCTACATCCTCACAGGTGAACCCCAGGGAAGGAGGGAAGAACACACAGTACCCATGGGAAAGGCAGAGCGAATGTGACCCTCTCTGTGGGGAAGACGAAGCCATGCTGGTAGAGGAGGAGTGACCCTGGCAGGACAGGCGTGGGGCCAGGAGCCAGCTGCCCTGACCCTGCAGGCATCTGTCTGGCAGGCCTGTAATAGCTGGCCCAAGGGCTCAGCCTCTGGGCATCCCCCAGTTACGTCATAGTGCACACAGCATGGTCTCTCAAGGCCCAACCTTGAAATTAGCAAATCAAGTCATACAGGGAAAAAATTCACTCACACTCCCAACTCCACCCACAATGGGCTACCTGGCCAACCTGACCCAATTTAGGTGGGCCACACCTCACGGGCACCAACACAGGTAGTTTCCCCACCTGGGTGCTTGGTGTACAAGACACCCAGCCAAGACAGCAGAGGCCCAAAAGACACAGCTTGCCCAGAGCAATAGCCAATTCCTCCCCAGTACCCCTGGCTCCCCACTGGGTCCCCACGTCCAGCCCAGACCCAGGCTTTGACTAATAAAGATCTGTTGAGGCTGGGAGGCCTGCAGGAGAGGGAAACCAGAGGGCAGGGCCTGGAGAACACAATACTGGGAGGGTGGGGAGCAGAAAGAGGTCCTGGCCCCAGCTGCAGCCACCCCCACCCCAGGCCATGGTGTGCAGGCTGCTGGGCAGGCAGACAACTCACAGAAAAGGGAGTGCCAGTAACTGACCCTTGGGTCCGTCTGGACTTTATCTTGGTTGAACTGTGAGATGAGGAATGTGACCTCATCTCACAGTTCTGGGGCTGCAGAGGTAACCGGATATGGACCCCTGCCCTTTCTTGGCCAGCACAGGACCTAGAGAAGGTCACCCCATCTCTTCCATCCTGTCCACACATACGGCTACTGGAAGAGAAGGAAAAGAAGACCCAGACGTGCCTCACAAGGGCAACACCTGTCCCTCAAGCAGCTGACTGCCCTCAGAGGGAGCCCAGGACCTGCAAAGAGCCCCCGTCTCTGCTGAGGTCTGAATGTCCCCAATTCATATGCAGAAGCCTAATGCCTAGAGTGGCAGGGTGTGCAGGCAGGGCCCTCGGCAGTGATCAGGCACAGGGGAGTCCCAGGAGAGCTTGCTTCGCTCTGCTTCTGCCACGCAGGGATGCACCAAGAAGGTGCCACCTGCAACCCAGAGGCAGCGTTCCCCAAGCCCAACTCTGCAGCACCCTTTTCTCAGACTGCAGCCTGCAGAGTGTGAGCCACCCAGCCTGGGTGCTTTGTTACAACAGCTCACACAGACTCAGACAGGCCCTGTGCCCTGGAGGTCAGGCAAGCTGGGTATCCAGATGGCCCACCCAAACACAGGGCTGCCAGGCCTGTGCACAAGGGCAATCAGCCTGGGCAGGAGCACGGGCCCTGGGACTGAAGGAGGAGCACACTGGACCCACCTCCAGACATCCAGAGAAGAAGGGTCTACTGCCCCTCCTGAACACATAGCTCCTGGCAGACCCCAGCAAGGCCTGGACCAGCAGTGAGGGCCAAAATGCGGACCTGGGCTCAGCGCACAGGAGAAGCAGCCCTGAGCCACACAGGAAGTAGAGGGCTACTCCTGGCAGGGCACAGAGCCACGCACACCTGGTGCCAGCACCCTGCCTATCCTCCCCTCCCCCTGCGGCACTGAGATGGTTTCCCCACACCACCTCTGAGCCTTATCAACCAGCAGAAGGGCTGTCACCCTCAGAGTCCCCTCCTCCAAAAGCTCCTCCATTTGTCCCTCATTCGATAGTCAGGCAAATTAATGCACGTGGAGAAAGGTCACATTCCTCATCTCACAGTTCAACCAAGATAAAGTCCAGACGGACCCAAGGGTCAGACCATTTTAACACAAAACACCCACCAAGTACACAGTAATGCTAAGAGAAAACATGTGCGCACACACACAGAGGGAAACAGAGTCAGCAGCATATTTTTACAAAGAATCTGTAAATCAAAACACAGTATAAGCAAAATTAAAAGGCAAAAAATAAAAGTGAAAACACTTGCAATGTCCCACTGCAGGACACCCAGCTCAGACTCAGCTCGGAGGACAGCCTAACATGAAAACAAGCCACTGGGAAGGTGCCTCAGCCAGCCCGTGCAATCCCAAGGCTCACGTCGGCCTGTGCAATGCATCATGGGTCGCCAGTCCCAGAGTCATCGGGCAGTACCTGGTAAAGAGGCCAGTGCCCTGGCCCAGCCACTCAGCCCCAGGCACCTGCCAGAAGAGCTGGAAACACAGATTCCCAGGAGCCCCGCACCCCACAGTCACCACCACCCAGAATGTGCACTGGAGAAGGGACGGACTGTGGCCCACCTGCGCTCGACACCACCCAGCAGCACAAAGGCAAAGCGCTCCCACACAACCACACACAGGACTCTGCGCTGCACAGCGACGGGCCGCACCAAGAGCTTGGCCACACTAACTTCATATACTCCATTTCCAGAGCACGCGATAGAGTCACCCATGTAAAGGACATGCATTAATGCACTACTGTGTGACATGAGTTACAGGGAATTCTAGGACACGCCAAGCTCCCACGAGATGACGGTACTGGAAAGGGTGAGACACAAAGCATGCTCTGGGCCCGGGCACTAGGCAGTGCCGTGGGCACACTACACCGTGCCTAGTTATCAAAACTTACCACGTCAGCACCGGGCTGCATCAACCCACATGCACAGAAAAGAGGCCTGGGAGGACGAGGCTCAGGCAGACGAGACTCAGGCAGACGAGACCACGGACACAGACCCTGGCACACGGAGCTCCGCGTGAGAAGCCAGTCACAGGACCACACTGTCACACGCCTTTCAAAGGAAACCTTGAGAACCAGCAGAACCCCTAAAGCAGAGAGTAGCCTGGGCTGCTGGGTAGATCAGAGAGGGGAACAGGAGCACATGCCAAAGGGCATGGGTTCTTTTAGGGTGATGGAAGTCCTGAGACCAGAGCAGTGATGGTGTGATGGTCAAACACGGATTTGGTGCCCTAAGAGACTCTGAAGTGTGAACTCCAAGTGGGAGCTGAATGGTAGGGGAACAGATCTCACAGCTGTGCCACACACCCCGAGCAAGGGTGGCTGGGAGGCAGGCTGGGGGGACTAGCCCCTCCTCACCACACATGGGTTGCCAGCAGGTGCTCTGCACGTGGCCCCACACTCCAGACCCTGCACCGGAGGCTGCCCCACGGATGCCACCACTGAGGCACTCCAAGCCTTGGCCAGGCACCTCTGCCACCATCTACCATCAGGAACACAGAAGCACCCCCACTTAATCAAGAAAGCTAGGGGTGCTCCTGAGTGATCCTCAACACAGGACACAGTGCACTGCAGCAAGGAAGGCCAGGTCCCTGCTGAGCCCCAGAGCCCGATGGGCCCAAGTCACTGGACCCTGCACACAGACCACCAGGTGCCCAGCTCCAGGGAGGCACACACCCAGGACAGTGCACATGTGCAGGGCAAATGGCCAGGAGTGACCAGCACGTCCAATTCCACTGCCCACTCTCTCCTCCCAATGCCTTGGCAGACAGCTCACCATTCACCTTCAGGCTGCTCTGTTCACTCCCAAAACTCAGAGCCAATCCACATGGGGCATCACCTGGAAAAACGTTTCCACTCATCCTGAGCCAGCACCCAAGAGCACCAAGGGTAGCCTGTGACAAGTGGAGCCAGTGAGAGATAGCCAGTACCCTGGGAAACCTGGTTCCGGACTCTGAGCTCCTTGCCTCCCTGCACCTGTAACCAAGTACCCACTTCCAGGGGTGGCCACTGGGAGTCACCAGCTGGTAGCTGGTGCTGTTGCCACAGCAAGCCCCATCTGATCACCTGCATGTGAGCTGCTCCTGGCCCGGGGCAGCCAAGTCTTTTCCACCCCAAAGCCAAGGCGGAGGTTGCCTTGGCAGCTCTCTGGATGTGGGCCCAACGTGGGTCCTCCAGGACTAGGCTGGCCATGTGCTATACAGAGGAAGACCCTCAGAAGTAAGCCACTTTCTCTCCTATGGTCAGTGCTGAGGAAGCTCATGGCCAGGCCACCCCCCAGCACCTAGTGTGGCTCTATCTTTTGAAAACTTAAGAGGGGCAGGGTATTGGCTAGACTCAGAGCTAGGGGCAGAAGCAGGAGGGGTCCTGGAGTGTCCCTAACCCTCGCTGAGGGACCTCTGGCCTGCCTCAGAGGAAAGAGGAGGCAGAATCCAGAGCCAGGCTTGGGGAACAGGGTGGAGACAGACACCCGAGGGGCTGCTCACAGCAGACTGCAGTTTCCCATGGGACGGTCAGCAGGAGGTCAGCCCTAGGCTGGCATCCCCTTCATCAGTGCCCCCAGAAAGCCCCCAGCCACATGTGTGAGCAGCAGGCACACCAGGGCCCACGGCTCAAGCTGCACGTGGGAGGCACTGAGTCATAGAGCATGGCTCACGCCTACACCCCTCTGACGCTACTCACTGTCCCCCTTGGGGAGGAGGCTGCTGCCCACTCCCCAACTGGTGCCTGACACCCCACACACCAAGACCACACACCCAAAGGCACCACGCCAGAGTGGAGGAGGCCTGACTGGCCCACCCTCGCCTCTGGGCCTCATGTGTGTACACACATGAGCATGTGTGTCTGTGCCTACAACCAAGCCAGAGGAGAGCCCGGTGGGGGGAGCTGCAATCACAGGAATCAGTGTTGTTATAGCAACTTCGACTCCACGTCAGACTGCCAGCCGGGCACCCCTGGGCACCTTGCAAAACGACACCGGAATCAGAAACAGAGAAGCACAACCTCTGTCAGCACAACAGGACAGTCAGATCGCCTCTCCTCCTCCTGCCGGAGCTGCCTTTACCCCAGCCTCCCCCTTCCTGCCTCCCCTCCTCCTGCCAGGGCTGCCTTTACCCCAGCCTCCCCCCTTCCTAGAAAGGTGCAGGGCCAGGTGTCTGTCTGAGGCTATGCCCACCACTCAGCCCCCCACCCAGTGAGTCCCCTCTCCCCAGGACAATGCCTGAGTAGAGCTGCAGGCACAGTCGGCACAGTCGGGGCCTCCATCTGGCCCTCAGACTGAGAGAGCTCTGTGCAGGCTGCGGGGATGGGGGGGGATGGGGATAGCAGGGCAAGGGGACAACCAGAGCGAAACCCCATCCTCTTAGGCACATTCTGGTCTTGAGGGAAGTCACTCCCCTTCACCAGAGCTGAGCTTCACAGGACAGAACAGAGCAGTTCTCCATGCTTGTGGTCAACACTGTATGTGACTCTGGGACACACAGTGAAGGAGCTTCTGCTATCAGCACTTCTCAGCCAAGACAAGGGCTCTCAGGGACATCAGAGCCTTCCCCAGGCCACCAAGAGGGTCAGAGGCCTAGATGGAACGCAGAGCCATGTACCCCTCTCCCAAAAGCTGCACTAGCCATGCCCTCCAGGCTTTGGCACCTGCTCTGAGCAGTCACCACTCCAAGCAGCCACAGCCATGGGCTGGGAGTGTGTCTGAGAGTTCACAGCCTGCCTTCCCAAGAGGTCAGAAAGAACGGGCACAAGTTCAACCTGTTGAGCCTGCAGCTGGAGGGAGGGCTGTCATGCAGCCACCATGCCCAGAGCAGCCCTCAGAGGTCCAGGGGAGGACTCCCAAGAGAGGCAGCCCCATCACCAGCATGAGGCTCCGAGGAGGCTCCACCAGGTACCAGACAGCTGGACCAGGATGGAAAGAGCTAGCCAGACATCTCTCCATCTGTAGCGACATCGGCTCAATGCCAGACTCAGCCAGCTCTTCAGCTCAGCTCTAAGCTTCACACGGGAGACACCGGCACAGGTGGCCAGCCTGGCAGTCTGGGGAGGCTTGCAGCAAGGCCAAGGAGGAAGCAGGAAAGAATCTGGGCCATGCTGCACCCAGAGCACCCAGGGGCTTGATCAGGGGAGGAAGGAATGCACAGGAGTTCACAAGAGCTTCAAAAACGCTAGGGCAAGTGGTCAGTGTGAAGACATAGGGGCAGTTCGTTCACTGGGCAAACACTTGAGCAGGCTCTGCTGGGGTGTGGGGCTCAGAGTCAATAAGAGACATGCTCCCCAAATCACACATACCAGGGGAATGACGGGTGCACAGGTCCCTCAGCCTCCAGGAACCTCCCAGTCGCCCCTCCCCCCATTAGGCAATCCTGATGAGGCTGCTTCAACGCTGCAAAGGGTACTACTCCCCTTACCCCAGGGACCTACCCTCTGCTCCCCTCACCCCGGGGCCCTACCCTCTGCTCTCCTCTCTGCAAGTACTCTCTCCTCCAAAACTATGCCTACTCTCACCCCTTCCCACCAGCTGGTACTGAGTGGCACTGAGTGGCAGGCCAGGACAGGGGCTGGGACAATAGAGCAGCTCTGTGCCCCCTGCCACTTGCCCAAAGGCCTGAAGGGAGGAGGCATCAGGTGGACAGGACAACCACAGCTAGAGTCCCCCCACCTCGGTGCAGTGCTATCCATGGTGCTGAGAGCGGGTCCTGGCCTGCAACTCCTCCAAGCCCCAAACGAGAGAGCCCTGGCGCCTGGTGGTTGAGAGGTCAAGGGTGCAGGTGAGTCTCTCCTAAGGGCGTCCTGTGCGCAAGCACCAGGGAGCCAAGTTCGCACTCCAGGGAGTCAGTGAAGGGAGGACGCCGACTGCCAGCATGCACCTGGGCGTGCTTGTCCTATCTCCTAGTCACACTCAAACAATGAAAGAAAAAGTTTAGGAAGCCAAACTTCCCCTTGACAAAACTAGAGATGCAATCCACAGGCCCCTGACTCGCCCTGTGGGGGCGGGAGGGATAGCAGCAAGGCCATGGGGAGGCTGCAAGGCCACAGGCAGAGGGCACTCCCCCAGCGGATGGGCGGCTGGACCTGCAGAGCAAGAGAGGTGGGGGCAGCACCAGAACCACCCCACAGACCTCTGCACAGCCCCCAGGAAGAGGAGAGGACTCGCAGTGATGCCCAGCCCACGTACCCACCCCACCTGTCCCCAGGGGACTGACAAAGAGCTGACGCAGAAAAAATCCAATTCATTCCAAAATGAACAATAAACCCAGAATGGCCAAAAACAATCTTGAAAAAGAACCAGCATAGGTCACACCCTATGATTTCAAAACTTGCTACAAAGCTGCAATCGTCAAAGCAGTGTGACCAAGAGATCAGAACACACAGCCAGACACACCCCTGCATGTGGGGCCCAGGGACCCGGACAAGCTGCTTGGACCACTGCACAGGGAAAAGAGTTCTTTTCTACAAATGCTACTGGGAAAACTGGCTCTGTGCAAAAAAAAAAATGCCACTGGAGCCTCACCCTACACCACACACAAAAGAACACAGAGCACCCAAGATCTAGCTGCAAAGCTCAGCACACACGGGGCGCTCCACGGCGTCACATGGCTGTGATCTCAGCCATGACGCAAAATGCAGAGGACAACAGCAAACGGCAGACAGAAAAGACTTCACACCCGAGGACTTCTGCACATCCAAGCACAGAGGAAGGCAACCCAGGAGACGAAGATGGAGATGCCTGCCGGCCCTGCCCTGCTGAGGGCTCCACCCCATAACATGCATCTAAACCGCAACCACAACTCCCAGTGGAAGGCACCACAAACGACAGCCTAGAAGAGAGAACAAAGATGAGGTGGGAAGACAGGAGTCTGATCACGGGTAAAGGCAGGAAACCAGGCAGGCCTCGGATTTCGCCAAGGCCACATCGGACCTCAGGAGAGGGACGGTGACATCAGCAAGACAAAGTCCAGCTGTGCTGGCCCCGTGTCCACAGTGCTGGGGGATGGCAGTTCCCACAGCACCCTGAGACGATGCCCACTTGGGGACTAGAGCAAAGGTGGGATCACGGAGGGAGGGGACACAGCAGATGCAGCACCCTGAGGATGAGCAGTGGCCCAAACAGCAACAGCTGTAGGGACGCAAGCGGGCAGGGGCTGAAGGGCACCATCTAAACCGAGGCTCCAGGAGTAGAAGCACAGCACACAGGCAAACACTGGCTGGGACTAGGATGGCTAAAGCCAGGTGAAGGCAGCAGGAGCACAGGCACACTGACTCACAGCTGCCCACAGAGGGTGGACGAGCTTCCAGCTGCTGCCATGCCAGATTACACACTCGGCGGCCCGAGACACGCATCTGCTCCATGGCAGGCAACGCAGGCCAGGGCTGGGCAGTGCCTCCTGGAGTCGGGAAAGCCGCCCACAGCAAGGGTAGAAAGCAGGTCCCGGTGGCTGCTTCCTTGCCCATGTCAGCAGGTGGGGGCCTTAGTTCCAGATCCCTCTACACACCTCATCCTAAGGCCAGCAAGGGCTGATCAGATCACTCCCACTCCTAGGCACTCCACCAGCCCTCACCACATCTCTCCCGCTTCCTGCTACAGAGTTCTCTGTGTTTGGGACTCGGGTGACAACATGGAGCCTTCCCAGGTGATCCAGGACAGCCCAGCTGTCTACCTTACAGTACATGATTGTAACCACATCTGCAACATCATTTTGTTTGTAACCTGGCTCACTCTCAGTTGTCTCAGATTATGCCCATTATCCTGCCCATCACAGAAGAGTCCTAGTGACTAGTGACCACTACAAGATGGTCACCAGTCTTAGATGAGATATTACTATAATACCCCGTGCAGACAAGGGCACAGACTCCCCTAAATACAAGAATTCAATTAAAAAATGCAAAAATAGAAAACAGTTTAAAACTTAAAAATATACACAAAGTAGAACTAAGATTAAATACATCTGAACCATCAATAAACATAAATAAGTTTTACTAGCAAGAGAAAAGAAAGATGCTCAGATCAAATCACAAAGAAAACACAATTTATATTTCACATAAAAGACACAGAGATGAAGAGAAAGTGGGGCAAAGGTTGAGTGAGCACAGCAGATCCAGGAGTGATGGTCCCAGCCTCACAGGCAGAGGCCAGAGAGAGGCAGCACCAGCGGGTGCACTCGGAGAACGTGGTGCTTAACAGCAGCTCTGTGCCAGGCACCACAGCCTGCACTGCTGGGAGCCCCAGGGACAAAGCGAGACGCCTGCTCTTGGCCACACCAGCTGGAGTAAGCAAGTGAGATGCGAGACTGCCTGGCTTTTCAAGCACCTCCAGCCTCTATAACCCGAAACAAAGACTATACCTTCTCCCCACGCCGCAGTGGAGCAGCAGAGACGCCTCATCAAGCCACAAGAATACCCCAAGATCCAAACGTGCAGAAGGGAAGGGTCAAGACTCTAGCAGAAGTGCAAATGATGTCCAACCCGGAGGACCCGGAAATCAGAAGCCTCCACTTGCAAATGTTAACACTGGCTCCTCAACAGCTCCTGCACCAAAAAGAAATCACAGGCTCAACTGCAGGGCCTGGAACAGCAACGAAGACGAGAAAACGCATCCCACAGGACTGCACCACCACCCCCGAAAGTCAAGGCATTTTGAAAGGGACGTGAACAAACGAAGTCAAGCACACAGACCAAACGTGTAGAAAGAGGGTGACAAGGCAAAGCGAGGAAAAGCAGAAGGCTGACCATTAGCAGAGACACAGGCGGGCGCACACCTGTGACCCCAAGCTCGGGAGGCGGAGGCAGGAGGCTCACAAATTCAAATCCAGCCTCAGGAACGTAGGTCTGTCTCAAAATAAAAAAATAAAATAAAAAAGGGCTGGGGATGTAGCTCAGGGGTTAAGTGGCTCAGGGGTTAAGTACCCCAGGGTTTAATCTCTGGTACTAAAAAAAAAAGTCAGAAATATAGCTGGGCGCAATGGCACCCACCTTTAATTCCAGTGTCTTGGGAGGCTCAGGTAGGAAGACTACAGGTTCAAGGCCAGCCTCAGCAACTTAGTGAGGCCCTAAGGACTTAGCAAGACCCTGTCTCAAAATAAAAAACAGAAAGGACTGGAGATGTAGCTCAGAGGTAAAAACACCTCTGGGTTCAATCTCTAGTACCAAAAAAGAGGGAAAAAAAAGAAGCAGAAAATTAAATTAATAAAATAAAGCCAAAAGCTGAATCTTTGAAGAAAACTTAAAACAAAATGGAAACTACTAAGTAACCCAACCAAGAAATGGGGACAGTAGGAGGGACCAACAAGACTGTGGACGCTGAGCTCAGGAGTCCTACTTGTGAGAGCCTCGTTTCCTTTCCCATCAAGTGGAACCTGCAATGCACACAGCAATGCTGGCCGTAACTTAAGCCACCTTACATCAGGGAAGCTTGTGGTCACAAAGAAGCAGTCTTTAAAAATTCCCCAACAGGCATCAGTCGCAACTGCAGCCCTTCTCCTGCCCCAATTCTATAGTAGCCTATGGCACAGACCATGTGCCCAGCCCTTCCTCTCAGAGAGGGGGCAGTGCTTCAGTAGGGGTGAATACTGGGGGCTGTCCGCCCAGGCATGCTTGCTCACTAGGCCCCCTTTCAGGGCGTGTCCTTCTGCAGGAGCTCAGCCATGCCTTGCCCACTTCCCACCATACGTGTGCTCTGTCACATCCTTGCTCTACCGTGGCACCTGGGCGTGACACCAGGGCTCATTTTACTTAAGCTTTCATGAATGAATGTGACGGACTGGATGAGATGGATGATCTTCTAGGAAAATGTAAGTTCAAAGACTTATCCCCCAAAAGAAAGATTTAAGCAGAAGAAATAATGAGAGATACTTCTTTAAAAGAACTTACCCCCTCAAAACAAAAGATAAGCGAAAAGGCTCCAGGCCCTGCCAGATTTACGGGTGGCACAATGCTATGAACCAGTCCAGAGAACGGCAAAAGAAATAAAAAGGCTACATTATTATGAAATAACAATGATATCAAAACCAGAACGAAAACTGCAGATCAGCCTTACTTACAAACAGCAATGCAAGAACCACCTGAGAAGCTCGCACACCGGATGCAGCAGAGGTGTCTGACACGGGCTGAAGCCCGCAGAGACGGCGCCAACAGCAGGAAGGCAGCCTCCTTCCCACGAGGTGGAAAGTGCACTTGAACAGACGCTCTCCAGACCACTCCCAAGGCGGACATCCATGAAAAAGAGCTAGCTCCGCGCCACTCACCATCAGGAAATGCAGGTGAGAGCCAGTGAGCTACAACCCCACACTGTCGACCACCAGGGTCAGAGAGAAAGGTGACAGGTGTTGGCAACGGAAGCTTTACACACTGTTAGTGGCACCGAACGCCAACACAGCATTTGGAAAACAGGATGCTGGGTCCTCAAAGCTTAAAACTAGACCAGCACATGATGCAGCAATCCCATCACTGGACGCGCCACCAAGAGGACAAGGTCAGAAGGCTGCGTTGCAGCGCAGCTCACCACAGCCAAGAAACGCAAGTGACCATGTGTCCATGACGGCTGAGCAGATAAGGAAGACAGGGCAGGCGTGCCACTTGGCCATCCTCATCCGCAGCAGCACAAAGCCCTTGGAAGACATTGCGTCATGTGAAACAAGCCAGGGCAGGATGACAGCACTGCACGAGCTCACCACACAGCAGCTTCCAAGACCCAACTCAGCAGCACGGAAGGCGGCTGGGGAGGAAGTGCACGTGGACGGAGGACAGATGGGAGCAAGTTCAAGAAGCTGTCATGCAACACTGAGAGCGTGCACTGTGCATGCTGAGAGGAGATGGGTCCTGCGATCCCGAATCATCCGGCTCAACTCAGCCATTCCACAACATGCCGCAGCTCAACACATCGCGTCACACACCGTGAACGCAGGCAATTTCTGTCAATTAAAAAATTAGTACTTCTGACAAGAAAACGTGGACATTCCTGAAAAGACTGTGCTCTTGAAAAGGAGAGTCGATAGCACGAGGCCACCCTTCTCCCTATGCTAGTTTATAAAGTTAACCCAATTCCAAGCCAAAGCACCCAGGTGTGGGGTCTGTGCTGTGTGTCTGCATGTGTGCTTCTGGGGGAAGGACTGCAAAACAACACGAGCAAATTCAAAGTTCATATGCAAAAGCAGACGACGGAGAGCAGACACAAAACCCCGGACAAAAAGCAATGACTACTCTGAGGTATTAAACAGCACAAAGCTTCAGTACTAAAATACTCTCTAGAATGCAGTCAGCCAACAGAACAGCCTGAAGAAACACACCTAAATTCAAATGGAAGCTCAGTGGGAGACAGCCAGTGGGAGATGCAAACCACCCAATGGTTTGGGAGAACAACCCGGCAATCATCCAGGAAGAGGTGAAGTCAGAGCCACACCCCAGTCCACACAGCAGGACACAGGCCAGCCAGTCAAAACCGCAAGTGCAGAACAACAAAAACTAGCAGAAAACGCAAGACTGCTCTACAGGCCCAAAGAAGCTCTTCGACCAACTGTGACTCAGTACCCGAAGCTACCTGGCAAGCTTCTGCCTGGGCCCAACAGTCACAGGGGTACCACTGCCGGGCAACCGGCAGGGCGCAGACCTCTGAAGGGCCAAGCAGCAGCACAGAGCCACTGCCAGCATTAAAATGAGCCCCATCAAGGAAAGCCCACCCAAGGAAACAGCTTCCACACCCGAGATGCTGAACTCGCTCCTAAGGAGAAGCAGATGCGCCCCCAGATAGGAGCCCAGGCTTCACAACACCCGACATTGGCCAGGCTGCGCAGACAGCATTCTCAACACCCCTGGAGGGTGACCTGACAGTGTGCATCACAGCTACATGCACCTGTGATCCAAAACCTGTGCCACAGGGCAGAGCAGCTAGGTTGCCATCCTGCATCCAAAGTCCATACGTCCCCTCAATGGAGGACTGCAACAGAACGTGGGCACTTCCACGCCAGGGAACAGCAAAGCCAGCACGAGGAAAAGGGAGCTCTGTGCCACATTTAAAGAATTCCTCCCCAGCAGCACCCCAGGGTATGCGGCAGGAACGCAGGGTGAGCACGCTGCCAAGGCATGGCTCATGAAAGCAGGCATATTCCCGACAGCACCCCAAGGCTCCACAACCCACCATCACCCATGGAGACCAGGGCTGGGCCAGCTGGAGACCAGAACGCGTGAACTATCTGCTGTGTGCTGCCTTCCACGTTTTCAGTGTTGAACAATGCACAATTCGAAAAACTAAACTAAAAGGGTGGTGGATGGTTCCCTGGTGGACCATACACGTGGGGAAGGCACCCAGCAACACACACTAACCAGCAGCAGGCCTCAGGATGCCCCAGGGAACGAAGCAACGGAAAAGGCTGACCCCGGCTGCGTGACTCCACTCAGCAACACTCTGGAAATGTCACCGCAGAAAAGGGAAGCAGACAGTGGCTCCAGGACTGAGGAGCAGTGGGCTGGAAACGAAGGAGGTGTGGCTCAAGAAGGGCACCTGTGCAAGGGAGGCTTCTGGTGACAGAGCCGGGGCCCTTCTCCTGGTTATGCCGCTGTACCAGTTCTGCAAGAGGTGAACACAGGAGAGGCTGTGTGAAGGGTGCTCAGGAAGGCTGTTAACAGCCTACAAGTTACCATGAAGCTACAAATGCCTCACAACGAAAGGTTCAATTTCCTTTAAATGGCACGAATGTCAAATCCCCTGCCAGGGTTCCAGGCTAACTACAAGCAGGGCTGTCTGTGACCTCATCTGTCTCCTCCATCCCCCTACGTCCTGGTGGTCAGGACCAGGTCTGTAAGCTCTCACACAATCCAAGCTCTCCTTATGGAGGAGCAAGGGGGGACATCCAGGAAGGTAGCCTGTCCAAGCCACAAGATTTCCAGACCTCCTCCACCCAGGGCATGTGGTGGCACTGCACTTCCTGTCCTGGTGCAGCAGGTGATGAATTCTGAACCACCAACACACTATGGACCTTTGTGCCCAGGCTACTGAAAGCTGGGGCTATCACCAAGCATGACCTGGCCTGTGTAGGTACCCTCCGCACCCAGTCACAGCTCTGTCCACAGCCAGCTGCCCAGCCTCAACACCTGCTCACTCACGCCCTCCTGCACCAACAAAGAGCCCCATGGGCTTCAGGGGAGCACACTATTGGCCCTTCCTTCCACTGGCCTCCATCCCCCACATACACAGGTAGCACAGGCGGGCAGAGGCACAGAAGTCTCTTTGGCATGGCTGTGCCCCACAGCAGCAGGGCCTCTGGGACAAAGAGCACCGGCACTAGGCACGAGCTTTCCCCAGCTCCTCAGGCCAACAGGCCAACAGCTGTCCCAAGGCACAGACCTGCACCAGTACATGAGCCATTTCCTGACCCAAGAGACCCACAGACCGGGTCAGAGCGGGTCTGGTCAATAGAAGGGACTAGAGTTGGCAGCAGGGGTGGTCCTGAGGAGCAGCTCAGACGGCCTGACCTAGAATCACTCCCTC
Organism: Aplodontia rufa; assembly: GCA_004027875.1. Classification (NCBI taxonomy): domain Eukaryota; kingdom Metazoa; phylum Chordata; class Mammalia; order Rodentia; family Aplodontiidae; genus Aplodontia; species Aplodontia rufa. The sequence goes on along the minus strand of PVKS010003334.1, from coordinate 76,567 downwards.
CACTGGCAGGGAGTTCTGCAGAGCAGAGCGTGACAGGCAGACACAGACGCCCGGCTATGTTTACCCCAGCTCTGCTCTGCACTTTTTCTTCTCCTGGTTTGGGGTTCTTCTGCAGTGCTAGAGATTGGGCCCAGGGACAACCTACCCCTGAGCTACATCACCAGCCCTGTTTATTTTCAGTTGCCCAGACTGGCCTCAAACTGGCCTCGGGCTCCAGGCACACACCACACAACTCCTGCACCCGCGCTGAGGTCTTGGGAAAACACATCACCTCGCGGGCCAGAGAGAAAATGACTCCAAGTGCCTTGCCCTCTGACCAGTGGCAACAGGACCACCAGGCTACTCAGCTCCAAGCCATGGAACATGCCTCAGGGCAACTGCAGCACTGACCACTTCCCACCCACCAGCATGGCCTGGCCATGTCCCCTGCCCAGTGCTCTTCCACTAACAGCACAGAGAGCAGCAGGGCCCAAAGACAAGTCTCCACACCAGACCAGGGCAGGTCCCCACCCTCTGCTGGCCCAACCCTTCTGCCAAAGGGGGTGAGGGTGTCGCCTTGTGGACTGCTCTGTGGTCAGTGCCTGCCCCTGTCAAGTACCGACCGTTGCTGTCTCACTGCTTCCTGTCATTCTGAGGGGTAGAGGAGCCCAGGGTAGAGAGGCTGAGCAGCCAACAGCTGAATCTGAAACGACGATGTGCGCCCATGCTAAGCAAGCGTTCCCTGAGGGCCTGCTATGAACACGTGCCTAAAGTCTCTGCTGGGCCCTATAGGAGGGCAATACAGAAACTAGACTGAGAGGTGGGAGACAGGCTGAGACATTCTCACACCTTGAGCCTTCCCCAAAGGAGAGGCAGATGTCAGCAAAGGTGCCAGGCCCTCGAGCATGGGCGGGCCTCCTCATGGCAGTATTGAGCTGAGTTAAAAAGTGAGGGGGAGGTCACCTGCTGGCGCATTCCAGCCGGAGGACAGCCCCACCAGACACCCAAGGACAGGCTGGGGGCACTCTGGGAAGTCGGCCCAACAGGTTTCCAAGGCTGGAGGCACCAGGAAAAGCGCAATGCCAAATGAGTCTGACTTTGTGTAGCAAAGACAGGGTGCCCTTAAGGACTGCCAGCCAGGAAAGACACGGCCAGACAGCCACCACGGCCAGATAAGGTAGAACAGGCTGGAGGCTGAGGACAGCTGGACCACTCCTGCAGCGGGGACTCTCTAGATCCCGAAACAGGAAGAAACAGAACCGAGGACTTGCCAGCCTGGGCCATGCACCCTCATTGTGGGTGACACCACGGGGGAAGGAGGCCGAGCAAGGAACCCAGCCACAAGTTAGCACTGCCATAAGGCCTGCACTGAGGGCAGCCAAGCCCAAAAGGGGCTGCTGAGCTACGTGTTCCTAATACTGGGAGAAACTTATTCTGGGCTTCTGCTTTAAAATGATGTCCCTTTCCACAGTCGTGGCTAAGGGATTGTGGATCTGGGTGGGGGCAGCAAAGATGGCCAGGCAGAATGGGTGGCATCTGTACCCTTTCCACCTCACCAGCTCTGCCCAGCGCAGGCACCTTGTGGTCCCTGTGGCCATGACTCCTTGAGCAGACCTCAATGCTCCCAGCCCCGTGGAATGCCTGGCCCTTATGTTCCCAAGACTACATTCCACCCTCAGGTCCAGTGTTCCTTGGGTATAGGCCTGTCTGCACCCCTTGGACTGTGCCCAGGGTCAGACTCCTGAGATGGGGGGAGGCAACAGACATGGACAGACAGATCCCTGAGCATGGTCCCTGCCCCATCCCACAGCCCTGAATCTGCCCAACAAACTGATTGTTACATCCACAGCCAAGGGCCAGGTACGGCCACCATGGGTTCCTTCCACCCACCTCACAGCAAAGACCCCTGGGAGCAAGAATCCTGGGTTCTGCCCTGGTCCCTCCATCTGGAATGCCAACCTGCATACCAGGACTCCTCAAGCCCTCAAACCTGTGCCACATTCTCAAGAACATCACCTGGACAGGGAAGGCAGGCCAGAAACAAAGACCTCAACCACATAACAGCCGCCACAACCAACGCACCGTCCAGCTCACGCCACCCCTTCCAGCCCTCCCAGAAGTAGTGGGACAGGAACACAGGCTGCAGGTCGCACAGCATCAGCACCCACGAGGACTTCCAGCCAGGAGGGGCAGGGCCAAAGGAGCCAGACCACTAAGAGCGAGTTAAGGAGCCTGGGCTGGAGGCTGAGGCTTCAGGTGGTGCCTTTGCACTTGGCCAAAATTACTCAACCCCAGGAGGTCTGCCGATCCGCGCTGTACAGAGAGGACAGCAGGTGCCTGGCAGGTTCCTGGTGGTAATCTGACAGCAGTAAGACAGCAATGATGGTCAGTTCTCCCCACACACCTAACAGCAGAGTGAGGTGGCCCTGGGGCTGTACCCTCTAACCTCCCACTGCCCCCCTTTGCCTTGGGAATTCTTCCCTCCATCCCTCAAATGTCCCAAAAGGCCCTGAGCTTCCATGTCTCTGAGATGCCATGCTGCCACACACTCCCAGGAAGGCTACGGGGTCAGACCAACAGCAAGATCAGGACTTAGCAGGCTGACAGGTTACGTGCTTAGGGTCCCACGGCTGAACTGCTGCAACCTGGCTGCACCAGGATGCTGTGCATGTCAGGGCTGGGCCCCAGTCCTTCTCTCCAGGGGAAAAAAAACAGGCAGAAAATAAGACAATCTTCCATTGGTCCAGCGGAAGAAAATAATGAAGACTTATCCGTCCAGAACACTTGGCCAGGGTGGTTCACAGGGCCAGCATGACCACCTGGCCCTGCTCACTCATTTCCACTCAGGGAGGGCTACTGTCTCCCAGAGCCCAGACCCAGGGTCAGCAGGATAATGAGCAGCCCCTATCACCAGCCCAGGAAGGACACAACTGCCCCCAGCTAGCCCATCAATTCACCAAAGGGGGTACAGTGCTGTTCCCACTACAAAGGATCCAGCCACCCAATACCAAGCCCTAGGCCCAGACAGGCCTGGATGCTCTTAGCTATAGACCCAGACCGCAGAGACCTGACCACAGCCTCACACATGGGTGGGTGCCCTCTATGTGCCCCCTCACTGACCACTCTCTATCAGTGTCCCCAGTGAGGACAGGAGAGCCTCCAGGGCAGCCCCTTCCAGCTGGCCACCAGGTCCTGACACCATACAAGGCATAGCCTTAGAACATCCTCACAGAACACACACAGACAGGGCCCTGCCAGTGACCCTTTTCAGGTGGACAGCCCACCCCAGCAGACCACCCTTGATTGCCTGTGGTGGCCACAAAACTCTTCAAGTCCTAACAGAGTCCACCCATGCCAGGGAGAAGCAGGATCCAGGTCTGAAGCCAAGACAGCCTTCTTCACGCCACCCTGCACTCAGCAAGCCTCAGGCTGGCAGGAGACTTGTATGGTTGGGACAAGGCCTGATAGCACAAGAAGCTCCTAAGGACAGCCCTGGATGGTGGACCAGCAACCACCCCAACTCAGCTTCTCAGGCAAGGGCACCCTGCCCAGAAGTATCTTGAGAAAACTATTCACAGTATCTGGTTTGTACCTATTGGCAGGAAATCTTCTGTGCCAGGGGACTCAGGTCAAGACAACTCTTCCTATGGAAGGTTCTAGATGGATTCTGAGCAGAGCGCACAGAAAGCATGGAGTGAGAACATCACAAGTTCAGAGTCAGCTGTGCATGACACCCCCACACACACTCTCTCTCTTAAAGCATCCACTGGGGCCACAGGTTCCCAGATGCTGGGCCACAGCAGGACCAAGGTGGGATGGCAGACAGCCTGCATCCCCTCGCCATACTGGGGAAGGGAGGCCTCTACTGCTGGAGGTTCCCAAATCTTGAACTTCCACCCCTGTACTTGTTGTTGCCTTCTCATGCAGCGTATTCACTCATCAAGACCTGCTCAGATGCCAGGCCGGTGCTCAGGCACAAGGGCAACCAGGGTGGAGGTGTCCACAGCACCTGGCCGCAGGCATGGTCCGCGACAAAGATGGGCGAGCATTCCCAGCAGAAGGCGTGGCAGGTGCCCACGTAAGAAAAGCCATGCGGTGTGCAGAAAGCAAGGATCTTGACGGTTGCTGCAACATATGAAGCAAGACCTGGCACATGTGGCTGGAGTCCTAGGCAGAAACCAGATCCTGGCCTTACCCTACAGGCAGCAGGAAGCAAGGGACCTGAGGGCCACCTGCCTGCCCATGAGCCCCCAGACCCAGATGTCTACATGGGTCTCAGCTGTCACTCCAGAGCCTGCAGAGGACCAGATGGGGTGTTCCCAAAAAGACAGGCTGAACAATGTCAGAGCAGCCACAGGGTGCTGGGTGCACACAGTCAGGCTGGCTGAGGCAGCAAGGAATGGAGGGGACCCCGCAGAAGCAGAATCTCCTGCAGGAAGTCCTCTAGGATACACCAGCCCCCTACAGCCATCTGCAGTCAAACTGGATCCTGACCCAGGTTTCTGCCAAGGACCCACAGTGTAACAGGGTGAACCACATCACAAGGCTGAACAACATGGTTTAACCACCCAAAGCCACTAACCAACTTATCTGTCTTTCCACCTACTTCTGTGTCCACAGTGGAGGTGTGGTAAGGAACAATCCCAATCCCCGCCTCATAGACAAGTAGAAAAGTGACAACAACCAAATAAGAAGTGCTGGGGAAGAAGACAGAACAAGACAGGAAATACCAGGGGAGTGGGCAGAAGTTGAGCCAGTGACCATGAGCCCATGCCTGCAGATAGGTGCTGCCTGCAGGCTGGGACCTAAGCAAAGGACAGGAAAGGGGAAAGGGTTCAATCCATGAAGGTGTGGCTGAAGCAAGGCTGCAGGATGACCTCACGGGTCCCTACCAGTGCTCTTCAACCCAGCAGCCACCGGTCAATGTGACTTCACTCTAAGGTCAGCTTAAATAGCCCCATGGGGCCACTGGCTGCCAACATGGACAGCAGAGATAACAGTTCTCTGGGCCAGAGAAGAGCCAGTCTGCAGCAACAGGTGGCCCCTGGGGGATGCCCCCAGATACTGCACAGATCAGAGCCACCTGGAACTCCCTGGGGGATGTCCCGGGTCCCCAGTACCCAAAGGCACCTTGCTCAAGTTGGAGAAGGGGCAAAGGAGAAGCACGTGGGACTGAGGTCTCTAGCAGTGGCTCCACGGGGGGGTGGGGGGGGACGGGGGAACCGGGGAACGGCGGGGACCAGCGCTGGCCGCAGCCAACACGTGCAGGTGGGGACATTCCCGGCCTAGAGCCGAGGACAGGCAGCGGGATGCACAGGTCAGCACCCACCCACTGGACCCGCAGCTGGTCCGGTTCTCCCGCAAGCCACACACGCAACACCGAGGTCTCTGGCCACTCTCCCGGCGCCCCCATTCCCCTCCCCAGCCCCCCCGCCAGTGTCCCCCTTGCCCTTTACCTAGATCCCCCAGTCCCCTTCCCCAGTGACCCTGGTCCCCTCCTGGACTCCCGGTCACGGACCTCTCCCCAGAGCCCCGGACCCCCTCCCCTGACCACCTTCCCCGCACCCCGAACTCCCTCCTCGGCGACCCCGGCCCCTCCCCCGCCCCGCCCCCTGCGCCCCCGCCGGGTACCCCGGAGCCGCCACCCTCACCTGCCGGGCTCGGGGCGCTCCGCGGCTCTCGGCAGGAGGGCAGCCGGGGCGGGGCCGCGCACCCAAACATCACGTGACGGCGCCGCCAGCCAATGGCGCGCGACCCCCCGCAGCCCGCGGACTGCAAGCCCCAGCGTGCTCCGCGCGACCGGAAGCGGCGCGGACGGCGACCCGCGGGCCGAAAGACCCCGGAGCGCGCGGGCGCCGCTGACAGCTGTCGGAGCTGGCGGGTCGGAGCTTGAACGCCAGACGTGGCGCGGGCCTCGGGGCCGGAGCTGGGACCTGCCCGACAGTGACTGCTCCCGCGGGCGTCGGGAGCCGGGCTGTCGCGCTGCGCAGGCCCCTCGTGGGCACTCAGAGGAGGACACTGAGGCCCAAGACAGTTGAAGGACCCTCACTCGGAGCAGTTTGCCGAGTGGGCGCCCCTGTGGACTCTTCTTCCTCGGCCCCGCGCCTCCCGCCCACGGGAGAAAGGGACGCGGACCTGGGAGTAGCTGGGGCCCCTCCTCCTGTCTGCCCACGCCCACGGCGGGGGCAGCGTTGTGCCAGGTGATCTCTGACACGTAGCCCTCCCTACTGTTGTCATTTTATGGTGGCCATTCTCCTTAAGCCCAGGTCACGCCTGCAGGCAGCCCTAGGTGCGAGCCTGCAGTGGCTGCTGAGCTGCGAAGGAGCCATGCCTCCGCGGTCCTGGTCAGCACGAGGGTGTGTGCACGTGAGGATGTGCTGGTGTCCACTAGTGTGTGTATGCACACTGAGCACCAGGGAGTGCACACCACTGTGTGCTAGCACAAGTGCATGTGCAGGCAACACACGTGGGGACAGTTATGTGAGGCACAGACACATGCATGGGGCAGGGGAGCAGGAGGGCAGAGGGGACTGGGCACCTGGCCGCAGGCGTGTGCTCAGTTCCACCTGCGCCTGAGTCCACTCTGGCCCCAGCAGATATGGCAGCCCCCATCTCACAGCCAGGCCAGGGTGTGGCCTTCTCACTCCTCTGGTAGACAGCTGGAGTGTAGGGAAGCTAGGCCCTGTTCTCCAGAGGCTGTGCAGGTGATTCAAGGAAAGGTTGCTAGGACCCACACCCGTGGAGGACCTGTGATCAGGCCCCACTTCACCTCATTCCTCTCCTACACGGTGGAAAGGAGGGGAGGGCTGGGGGTGCAGCTCAGTGGCAGAGGCTTGCCTAGCATGTGCCAGACCCTGGGTTCATCCCCAGCACCCCAGAGAAGAACTAAGGAAGCAGGTGTGATTGCAAGCGTGTAATCGCAACCTCTCAAGAGACAAGAGGCAAGAGGATCACAAGTTTGAGGGCAGCCTGGGCATCTTAGGGAGACCCTGTCTCAAAATAAAAACTTTGAGAAAGTAACAGGGAGTAGCTCAGAGGTAGAGTGCAGCGTGCTCCCCGCAGTGCAGCCACCTCCAGCAATGGCTTCCTCGCCCATGCCACAGGGATACATGCAGTGCCTGGGGGCTTCAGAGAAGAGGACTGGGCAGGGCCACCAAGGGAGAGTGTGGGTCACCTCCTCCCAAGAAAGCCCACCTGGTGCCCACAGAGAGGCGGTAAAGAGGGACCTGTCCACGAGGGACAGGAGCCCATTCAGAGGCTGAAGCCAGTGAGGGGTCGGGGCCTTGGCCTGGGGTCGACTCCCGCTGCTGTCTCCTCTCTGTTCCTTCCTGACTGAGGTCATGCTGTCTCCACAGACAGCTCTGGGCTCTGTCCTCTGAGGGGTGGCTTCCAGAAGGGCTTGGACCCCAGCCCTAAGCTGATATCTGAGGTCACCAGAGTAACCTCAGATATTCCCCTGCAGGGTCCCTCTGTCACCTGAGACAGTTGGGTTGTCCGTAGCTGACAGCCCCTCCAGCTGGACTTGCTCTTCCAGGCCCAGAGTGCTTGGGGGATGTTCCAAGGCCTTCAGAAGGAGCCTGGATGCAGCAGCGCTTGAGCTGGCCCAAGTACAGCTGACCTTGAAGTACTTGGCCTGGTCTGGTCAGAGTGTCGGCTATGGAGCACGGTGGGGTTCCACACCTGCTGGCCAGCGCCCTCTGTCCTGCTGGGACAGGAGGTATCTGCACGCCCTACTCTGTTTCTTCACAGCCCACATTTGCTAGCTCAGTCATGGTTCATCTGCCAAGGCCGGCCAAGTGTGTGATGTCACTGTCACCTGGGTCTCCTTTGTCCCTTACCAACAGAGCCCCAACTTGGTTCAAGGCAGCAAGGTGCCCAACTTTGCTGGCACCCAAGGCTGGCTGTGTGATCCAGTCCTGGCCAGGGAGTGGCCACAGGAGGCACAATGAGTCCCCAGGCTCCCTGGAAGGGACTTTCCCCTCACTCCAGCCTGGGACATGGCTTGGTGTCCGAGAATAGCAGCCCTTCTCCCACCAGGGAGCAGAGGCCCACGCTGTGCATGGAGCCACTGCTTGGTGTGCCAGCCGCATGCACCAGCTGCCTTCCCCCACACGCCTGCATGGTTGGGTGTGGTTGGGTTTCGGGAACTGAAGCCAAGGTCACCATGTGCATCAGAACGGGCCCATTACTCCGTTAGGTGAGTCCCACCCATAGATGACAGGTGACACTTGAGGGCAGGACTGCCAACAAGTGCCCGCCCAGGCAGAGCCTCTGGAGCATGTGCGGCGGGAGCACTTACGGGCGTCTCTTTTTCACATGATCCCTTGTAACCCAGGCTTCCGCCCTCATCTTTCAAAAGAAGAGGGAAAGGAACTCAGTTCTAACACCAGGCCCACCCTGTTTTGCTGTGATGTTGAGCAAGTGACAGTCCAGGTATGGGGGGAGCTGACCAAGGTCTTGCAGTGCTTGTGAGACTGCCCAAGAGCAGGGTTGAGAGGGCCAGGCAGAAGGAAGGGTGCAGGGCACGAGAGAGGGCTGCCAGCAGTCTGCTCCTGTGCCCTGGGCCCACACAAAAGGGCTCTGACGCAGGCAAGCCCCTCCCCACCATTCACAATGTGACCTAGTCACTGCACCAGCCCAGAAAATCAGCTCCCCCATTGGAGGGTGTCAGTGTTGTCCTCGCTGATTGCATCCCTGGAGGGGAAGTGCAAGCCTCCCTGGGCAGAAGAGTAGGCAGGGTCTCCACACCCCAAGGGGCAGCACTCAGGCTTGCTGCTGGCCCAGCTTCCTGCTCCTTCCTCGCCAAGTCTCATCTTTGAAGCCTATCTCCTTCATTTATCCATTCCACAAATCTGTATTCAAAATCAGACAACACGTGAGGCCCTGGAGATACCATACATTTGGATGTGGTTGTAATGACAGAACCCCAAGTAACCATGGCTTACTCAAGGCTAATGTTTGTTACATGTTCAAATCCAGAGAAGGCAGCCTCGTTGTGGAAATGCTGGAGCCCTTCCCCTTCACAAGCCGGTGGCTGCTGAGGCTCCAGCCATCATGCCTGCTTTCCAGCCAGCAGGGAAAACTGGACCATGGAGTGGCACCCGGGCACCCGCTTCGGAGGATGCTCCCTGGATTTTGTGCACTCCATTTCTGCTTTCACCCCTTGGTCAGAACTGGGTCCTTGGGTCCTTCTGGCTGCAAGGATGGTGGAGATATCTGCACTCTGGGGGCCATGAGCTCAGTTAACCTTGGACTCTGGTACCCAGTAAGAAGGGGAGGATGGGCTTTGCCTAGAACCTCCAGCTGCATAGAGACAGCTCTGTGCAGGCTGTCAGGCCACTGTCAACAGCCTCGCATGTGCCCTGCCCCCTAGCTGAGGCCATACAGGGCAGAACTGGGGTGTGGCTTACATACGGGGACTGGAGGCCAGGGAAGGCCCCAGAAGCTCCCCTGCACTGACCATAGAAGGACACATCATGAGCAGTGCCCTTCAGGAGGAGATTGTGAGCCTCATGCTCACCTGGCACCCAAGGATCATGCAGCATTCCTGTGGGGCTGTCCCACTGGTCCTGGGGATGCATCCTGACTCCCAGCTGCTCAGAGTCAGGAGGGTCAGACAGTCCACCTCCTCCACTCCCCATGCAAGATCTGCTGTGAGCCCCTGGCGGCATCCTCTGTCACCCACAGTCCACTGCCTTCCCTCCATGTGCTCAGCTTGTGATGGCCCTGAAACCACAGCCACTGCAGCTGCTGAGCCCCTGGACACGGGGAGGGCCTCATGCAGCCCTTCACCAAGCACTGGAGGGCACACATGGCTGTTCCTGCATGCTCCTGTGTCCATGAGTTCAACCCAGCATCTGAATGAGAGCAGGACCCCTTAGGGGCAGCAGGCCTGTGGGACTTGCACCCTGACACTGGGTTCCTTGATGGCCAGCCAGGACCTTCAGGGGTTGTGTGGTGGATGCAGGCACCAGGAAATGCAGGAGCCAGTGTGATGATGCTGACGGCCATACCCTGACAGTGACCACTCCTCCCCTGACAAAGTTCCTCTGCCCTTCAGACCTTGGGGCCACCCTGACACAGAAGACTGCACCGTGAGTCCTCTCCTGGCTGACCACCTGCCCGTGTGGCCCAGAACCTCCTGCTGATCCCAGAGCCACAGGAGAGAGGACCCAGGCCCAGCCTCTGGGTCTTATCCCAGGGGAAGAAGGTTGAGGTAAAAGGGACAGAGGTGCAGGCACCATCCTGAGCTAGCCCTAGGCCTCCGTTGCCTTAGTCAGCTCTTTCAGTGCTGTGGCCAAAAGACCTGACAAGAACAACTTGGAGGGGGCTCAAGCAGTGGCTCAGTGGTTGGAGCACCTGCCTGTCATGCCCAAGGACTCAGGTTCAAACCCTAGCACCACATATACAACCAGTGTCGGAAAAACAAAAACCAGATGAATAAATAAAGTTGATTCCCTCTATCTCTCTTGCTCTTTCAAAAAGAAGAAGGAGGAGGAGAAAGATAAGAAGAAGAACTTAGAGGAGGAAAGTTTACTTGGAACTTTAGTTTCAGAGGTGTTAGTCCAGAGACAGCCAACTCCATTGCTCTGGGCCCAAGTTAAGGCATAACATCATGGTGGAAGGGTGTGGAGGAAGAAAGCATCTTGGCACTTGGCAGGGTCAGGAAGCAGGTGAAAAGGGACCTCAGGGAAGATGCACCCTTCCAGGGCACATGCTCAGTGAGCCGCCTCCTCCAGCCACTTCCCACCTGCCTAGGTTACCCCCTAGTCAGTCCATTCAAACCAGGATGTGTTGATTAGGTTACAGCTCTCACAGTCTGATCATTTCACCTCTGAATGTTGCTGCTTAAACAGGAACCTTGGGGGTACACCTCATATACAGAGCATGACATTCCACCCCAGAAACTGTCCATCTTACAATGTAAAGTGCATTTAGTCCATCTCCATAATCAGTTCCAGAACTGCTCTTACAGGTAAGCACAGTGGCACAGAATAAGTACTCCCATTCCAAATGGGTGGAATGGGGGCATGGAAAGAAGGGATGTGGCCAAAGCAAGACCAAAACCCTGCCAGGCAAACAACCCATGGCTTAGATGCACACAGCACCCGGACCCTTGGCCATAGGATGTATTCTTTTTTTTTTTTTTCATAGGATGTATTCTTCAAAGAGACTGGGCAGCCCCAGTTGCGGCGCACATGGTCTCCCTCAGTCCAGTTCTCTGCAACCAGAAGTTTCTCTCTGCAGATGGTCCACATTACTGGCATCTCTTAATTCCTGGGGTCTTCATTCCGATGTCAGCTTCACCTCTCAGGGGCTGCCCACAGGTACTCTGGCCTTGCCAAACTTTGCCTAGCCTCCTAGGCCTTTCTTTGAATTTCATGGCAGCCTTCGTGACCCCTAATTCCAGCATCATGCATTCCTGCAGAACCAGCACCACCTGGATGATGCCAAGGTCTGCCACCAGCTTTGCAGTACCAGGACACCCTGGAATCACAGCTGTAGCAGACTCTGAATGTATCTGTGGCTTGGCATGTTGAAACAACTTCCTAGCCCCACCCACATGCAAACAAAGTGACCTTATGATCTCTTCACGAAGAAATTTTCCCTTCTACATCCTTGAGCCTGCAATGGATGTGGTCTTGCAAGTTCCTGAGATGTCCTCAAGTCATCCTTCCTAAGTGCAAAGAACTTAGCATCTCTTTAAGAGCTTTAATCTCTTCAATAACCACACCTTCCTTGGCCCTAACTTTACATGCACTTTTCTAGTTAAACTGAAAGTTTTAAAAATCTTTTAGTTCTGTTTTCTACCCATATTTCTCACAGTAAATTTGGTTAAAAGCCACTAGCAATACCCATGTCCCCGACTGAAGGTTGTGCTGCCTTTCCTCTGCCAGTTAATTAGTCCATTGTTTTTAAATTCAGCCTTACGTAAAGCCTCAGGACATGGACGAAATATAGTAAAGTTCTTTGCCAGAATATAATTTGAGTGATTTCCAGTCTAAGTCCTAATAAAGTTCTTTTTTCCTCTGAAATCTCATGAATATATACTTTGTATTTTCTTTGTTTTTTAAGAGAGAGAGAGGGAGAGGAAATGAGATAAAGAGAAAATGAATTTTTTATTTACTTTTTCATCTGGCCTTGTTTCTTCGACACTTAGTTGTGTATGTGGTACTAGGTTTTGTACCTGGTCCTCATGCATGCCAGGCAAGCACTCCAACCACTGAGCCACTGCTCCAGCCCCATGAGTGTAGTCTTTACTGTCCACAGTCCTATCAGCATTCTCATCCAAGTTCCCACCAGAATCACCAATAAGCTCTGCTTACAAATTCTAAAACTTTTCCAGCTTAAATCTCTAAACTTTTCAAAATTCCTTCTGCAAATAAGCTCCAAAGGCTTCTGAAACACATGGTTATATTAGTCACTGGGCGACCTGCTTCTCAGTTCCAATTTCTGTTATGGTTGTTCTTGGAGTTCCTGTGACCAAAGTACCCCACAGTAACGATTTGGAGGAGGCAAGGTTTATTGGGGGCTCCTGGTGTCAGAGGTCACACTTCACAGGTGGCCGACAGTTGCTCTGGGCCCAAGGTGAAGCAGCACATCATGGGAGAAGGGCCCAACAGGGGAACGCTGCTCAGCACATGGCGGGGTCAGGGAGTATTGAGAGGGGACAGGCCACACCCCACCTGCCTACAGTCACCACCCAGTGCATTCACACTAATTAGGCTCCAGCTCTCAGAACCCCATGAGTTCACATTCCTGCATTAATGCAGGAGCTTTGGAGGACACCAAATGCAAATCACATCCCCTGAGCTGCAGCCAGCCAGTTGGGGGCATTGGGAACAGGCTCAGGAAGGAGCGCAGGCGGCCACCTCCCTCCAGTCCTGGGGCAGCCCAGGTCTGCCCAGGAGGGGAGTGGAAGTGAAGGGAGGGCTGTTCTTGAGCTTTGCACTCCTCTCAGGGGGCCTGGCAGCTGCTCAGGGAGGACTGAGCAGGGCAAGCCCTCTTCCTCACAGCCCGGTGCAGGAACCTCTGGCTCATGAGGGTCCTGTCACCAGGCTTAATCCAGCCAGTGCCTGCAACCCATGCAACTTCTTCCAAAGTGCTCTGGAAACGGGACTGTTCACTTAGGGACAGATGGCCACATATGCCAGCTCCCCGCTCCTCCACTCCCTCCAGCTGAGCCTCCAGCCAATGCCTGCTGCACCTCCCTGCAGGGCAGGAGGAGGTCTGACCCCTGCTCCTGCTATGTCCTGTCTGGCCCCCTGCACATCAGATGCCCATCCTGCCCTGCACAGCCACTTCCTCTGCAAGGTGCAAACTGTTGGTTCCAGCTGTTATGGAGCCGACGGAGATTTGAGAGGGTGGGTCGGGTCCACTTGGAGCCAGGGGACCGCATGAGCCCGCAGCGTGCGTGCCAGTGTGTAGACGTCAGATCTCGAGTGGACTTCGAGCACCAACGTCAGGCACCAGAGCTGAAAACGTGGGACGATTACCCTCAGGACATCAAGAAGCCAGAGGACAGGTGGTCCCAAAGGAGTCTCCTATGGGGCCACAGGTCTGTTGTTAGAAGGCTGTATGAGGAAATACTATCTTCTCTCCAAGAATTTGAGAAGTTCCCAAGAGAAGGGGCATTTGGACTGGGTGCTGAAGGATGGGAAGGAGTTTGCCAAGAGGAACGTGTGGCCCTATCAAGGCTACCAGTTTCTGCCCAAGCTCCTATTCCAAAAGTGACATGGGGGTTTAACCAAGCCCTCTCCATCCCTTTCTCCATACCACCCTGCTCCACATGTGCACACATAGTCCTAAGCACTCAGGGTATTTTTGTTTCAGCGCTGGGGATTAAACCCAGGGTCTCGCACTCTAGGCAAGTGCTGTACCGCCAAGCCCCTGCAATCTCAGAGTGCATCCCGCTCACCCAAGACCCCATGCTGCGTGGCTTAACACCTCGTCTGATTTGGTGTGGCACAAACTGCCCACCAGAGGCCTTCCCCAGGCCACCTGCCATGCTGGGGTGCACCCAGCACCCTGCCCAGGGGCCCTGGCCGCTCCCACAGTTGCTAGCTCTCCCCGCTTGCCACCTGCTCCGGAAAGCCTTCCTAGAGCCTCCTCCAGGTTCTGCAGGACACACTCTTTCCTCTGCACAGCCCTGACCTCTCTGTCCCCACCCCGAACTGGGGGCCCTTATTGGTGACAACTGGCACAAATTAGTTTTCATCATGACTTTGTTGAGTGAGCAGTGGCTGAGCCAGAAGGGGGCTTGGAGATCACCTGGAACACTTTGGGGAAAACTGAGGCCCGGAGCAGGGAAGTGGCTGACAAGGTCCCTGAGTGAGTTCCCGGCTCCAGCCTAAGATTTCCCCTCCTCATCAGGTGGTGGCGAAAGGACCTGGGGACCAGGTCACTATGCAGTTAGGGCAGTCCCGCCCCTGCCCTTGGGGTGCCCTCTGCCTGCTCGGGCTGTACCATCTCTCTCTGAACTAAAGACCACGGCTGCCCCTTCACCAGCCCCGACACTTGTCCTGGATGAGAAAATAACTCAAGGAACAGATGATGGGGAGGGACCAGGGCACACCTGACACCTGAGAGGTCGAGAGTCGCTGGTCCCTGGCACGTGGTGCGAGCCCCGAGAAGGCCGTCTAGCTGCGCGGCTGTGAGAGGTGCAGAGGGAGGTTTATGGGGAGAAGCTGGCCTGGCATTGGCCATGCAGCTGGGCACACACGAGTCTCGGCCCTGTTCTCCCCCAGGCTGGGAGGAGAAGGGCCCACAGGTACCACAGAGGAGGAAGAAGCCACAGTTTGGTGGGTGCAGGCAGCACAGCGCCTGGGGAGAAGCAGGAAGACCCACCCAGCACGGTACCCGCTCTGTGCCTGGCACTGGGAGAAATGAGTCTCGTCCTAGACAAGGCCCCGGCCCCTGCAGGGAGGCCGAGCCCCCGGTGGTGTTCATGCTGGGAGGGAGGCCAGGGGCCCCACAAGCAGCCCAGGGGCCCCAGCACCACGAGCCTTCCCCACACGCCTTCCTCATCTGGAGAAGGAGGCTCTGGCCGTGGTTCTGTTCAAAGGTCACCGTCACCTGCAGGATGGCAGAGCTGGGTCTACTGGTGGGGTCCGACCAGATGGCCCTGGTCCACTGGTCAGAGTCCCACACGGCCCCTGGAGAAGCAGGGCCAGGATTCCAGGGTTTCCTTTCCTGCCCCCGGGCCTCTGTCCACACCCTGACTGGGCCCAGTTGCTCCTTGGAGTCAGGTGTGGACCTGGCCTGCCCTGGCAAGAGGCTCCTGAGCAGCCCTGCCCTTACAGGGCACCTCTGTCACCAGGTGGCATGGGTGCAGGGCATGCTGGCCGGGGGGCCCTGAGCCAGAGCAGGAGCAGAGCCAGGGAACGCCAGCAGAGCAGGGGGTCCCAGCATCCAAGTGTCAAGGGCCATGGGACCTCTTAGCTCATCTCCACTCTGTGGGGCTGCACAGGAGGGCCTGGAACCTTCTCTGAACCCACACCTCATGACCTGAGCCCAGCCTCCATCTCACCCCCGGCTTCCCTCCTCTTCTCCCTCCCTCACCTAGGGCACAAGGGCGTGATCCCTCCAGGGTGTACACAGATCTCCAAGGTCCCTCCCTGAATGGACACTTTCTCACCCAGCAGACCCAGATTCCCTCACACACATGGGCATGGAAGGGAGGGGACCAGCAGCCCCTCTTTTCAATCAAGGGGCCCCTATCCCTGGGGCATGCATGTGGAGGGATGTTTGCTGGGGCCCACAGTCAGGAGGCCCTCAGTGCAGGCAGGGATCTTGGAATGGGGCCCTGCCAACTCTGACCTGGAGACCCCATCTGCTAATTGCCTCAGGCGGAGAGAGGAGGGTTCCAGGAGGGAGGCAGCAGTCAGAGGCTGGGGGACCAGGCAGAGGCAGGGCCCAGGTCAGCTGTGGCTTTCAGATGCATGGGGAGGCACAGAGTGGACAAACCCTAGGTGCAGAGTCCAGCCCTTCCTGCTCCTCACTGAGCAACCTCGGCTCCTAGACAGGGAAGTGGGCACCTGAGGCTGGCCAGGTGGCAAAGCCCACAGGGCTTGGCACAGGGGCCCTGCCACGAGGATGGGCTTTAGGGTCTTACAACCCCCCACTCCCACCCCAGCACCTCTGCCAGCCTCTCCAGCTTTGCCTCAAGGGGAGGCCTTGGGGTCCTCACAGCAGGCTGGGGGTGTCCTTGCCATGCCCTGGGGCTGCCGGGCCTGCGAGGGCAAGAAGTGCTCTGGTGAAGGACGAAGGTGCACCTGCCCCTCCCACCCAGCCCTCAGCCGCAGTGCCTCAAGCCTTCCATGCACCACCCGTGCCTGGGCCCTGGGGCAGCAGCCATGAGAGACTGGACCTCACACCAGGGCAATGCCCCACCTCTCAGTCCCCTGCAAGAGGAAATGCAAGGCCCATGCTCTCTGTGAGAACGGATCAAGGGGCACAGGCCGCCATCTGAGAGGAGGGTGTTCTGCCCAGTGTCCACCCGGAGGCTGTGCCCCCAAAGCCTCGCGCCTGCCCCCTGCCTCAGTTTGCTCACTGACCTCCCGGCACAGCACCCTTGTGGCAGCGGGCCAGCAGCAGGGGGGGAGACGTGGGGAATATTGACAGCATTTGGCGATCATTGCTGTATTTATAGGGCTTGATGGAGACAAAAATAAAGCGAGGAGGAGCCTGCTGAGTCACCGCAGAGGCCCGCAGCCTGCGCTGTGCCTCTCGCCTGGATGCAGAGCCCGGGGTAGAATGGGCCAGGGGGCAGGGCAAGGGCCTAGGGATCTGGGCATGGAACAGTGTGGGCACTGCTGTGGGCCTGTGGGGTGGTGCTCCAGCTCTAGCAGCAAGACCCACACCAGAGCCCTGGCACCACAACCGCAGCTGGACAGGGCGCCCTGAGACCAAGGTCTGCATCAGTGCAATGCACAGTGAGCTGGGGACTGGTGTGACCAGGGTCAAGGCTCAGTGTATCACCAAGGTCAGGGCTCAGTGTGACCAGGGTCAGGGCTCAGTGTATCACCAAGGTCAGGGCTCAGTGTGACCAGGGTCAGGGCTCAGTGTATCACCAAGGTCAGGGCTCAGTGTATCACCAAGGACAGGGCTCAGTGTGACCAGGGTCAGGGCTCAGTGTATCACCAAGGACAGGGCTCAGTGTGACCAGGGTCAGGGCTCAGTGTATCACCAAGGACAGGGCTCAGTGTATCACCAAGGTCAGGGCTCAGTGTAACCAGGGTCAGGGCTCAGTGTGACCAGGGTCAGGGCTCAGTATATCACCAAGGTCAGGGCTCAGTGTATCACCAAGGACAGGGCTCAGTGTGACCAAGGTCAGGGCTCAGTGTATCACCAAGGACAGGGCTCAGTGTGCCCAGGGTCAGGGCTCAGTGTATCACCAAGGACAGGGCTCAGTGTATCACCAAGGTCAGGGCTCAGAGTATTAATAGGGTCAGGTCTCAATTTATCATCAAGGTCAGGGCCAGGGCCAGGGCTCAGTGTGACCAAGGTCAGGGATTAGAGTATGACCATGGTCAGGGCTCTGTGTGGCCTAATCAGGACTCAGAATATGACCGGAGTTAGGGCTCAGTGTGATCAGAGTCAGGGCTC
Organism: Aplodontia rufa; assembly: GCA_004027875.1. Taxonomy (NCBI): domain Eukaryota; kingdom Metazoa; phylum Chordata; class Mammalia; order Rodentia; family Aplodontiidae; genus Aplodontia; species Aplodontia rufa. Next base: position 58,981 of record PVKS010003334.1, on the reverse strand, counting down.
AGTGATCAGGATCAGGGCCAGTGTGACCAGAATCAGGACTCAGAACATGACCAGGGTCAGAGCGAGTGTGTGACCAGAGTTAGGGCTCAAAGCATGACTATGGTCAGGGCTCAGAACATGACCAGGGTTGGGCCACGCCTGGGCAAGGGGTAGGAAGCACTCCTACAGGCCTGAAACCCCAGGTGGGGCTGATCCGCAGGTCCTGCTCTGGGAGCTGCCGTCCAGGTGCACCTGGGGTGGCTCTGCTGCATAGCTGGGAGCTGTTGGGAGGACCCGCACCTGCCCAGGGCTGAACCCCCTGGGGCCTGTGGCCCTGCTGTGTAGACTCTGCACCTTGTGTCCTCTAGGGGGGCTGTGTGTCCTCTAGTCACGCTGTCATCTGTTTTGCCTCAAGCTCTGCTGCTGTAGGTCAAGGACACAGAGGCCACTGGCTTGGGGTACAGACAGATGAGCCCTGAAACCAGAGCAGGCCCCCTCCCCCAAGAGCTGCCTCCTCTCGGGGAGGACACACAGGAGCGCAAGCTTCACGGCTCCAGCTTGTGCCGCCTCCATGTTAGAGCACAGAGTGGTCCATGGAGACCGCAGTTCCTGTTAGGCCAAGGTGCCCTGCTCCCAGCTGCAAGCCTCAGCAGGTCCCGCTCTGGACATGGCCTTTGGTGAAAGGAGCTTCCTAACCCCCAGGACAGCCCCACCCCAGACATGGCTGGTGTCTTGAACCCTAGCACCAGTGGCTCTGCAGTGCTGTCCCAGCTCCAGAGGCCCCACCCAGTCAGCAGAGGTTTCGGGGGCCACAGCGCCCCATTCAGTCTCCCTCTGCCCGGGAACTGTCCAATCAGCTTTCCCAGTGAACCTTCAGCAGACGAATGTCCACCTCAGAACCTGCCTCCCATGGAGACCCCATTCTCTGTGATTTGGGTGGACCTTTCCTGATGCTCCCCTAACCTGATTGAGGCCCCCTAGATGTTCATGCTTCTTTTCTAATGGGGCTCCTGCCTCCATGGACACAAATGTTGAAGATCAGAGGCCACTAGCTTATCTGCTGCCAGGTAGGAGCTTGTCTAAGAGCCAGAGGGTGAGATGGGACTCCAGCAGCATCACATGAGCTCCTGGATTCAGCCAGACCTGAAGCTGGTTGTTTCAGGGATTTATGGGGCTTCCTTGCTCCTTTTGCTTGAACAGGCTTGAGTTGGGTTTTGTCCTCTGAGTGGACCTGCCCCTGTAGCTTGACTCTGATGAGCTCTGTGGAGCCCGCAGCCCGGGAAGCCTAAGGGTTTCTAGGTTCATGTAAGACCCAACACTGCGCAGGGCCGCATAAGCCTTAAGGAGTCTGGGGCATGAGCTGATAAGCCCTGGTATGTCCTCATGGCCGTGACAGCCCACCACCCTGGCTCTAGGAAGTGGTGCTTCAGCAGCCACTCCATTGGCAGCCAGGGCCCCTGTATGCGGGGTGTGGTGATTGCCAGCTGGCCCAACAGGACCTGGGGTGGAGTAGAAGCCCCAAGAGCCAGGTCCATACAGGCCGAGGGGGCAGAGCACAGGGCAAGGCCGAGCTCGGATGTCTTTCAGGGAAGCCTGGCCACACCTACCCATTGAGGCCTCCCTGGGATGCACCTCTGTTTTGCATCCACGCAGGCCCTAAACCCTCCCAGGCCTAGGGGTCCTCCTGCCCTCCCAGGCCCTAGATGCACCCCATTCAACCCCAAAGCGCTTGTCAGTTCAGGATGTCACTCTGCTGCCAGAATCGGGGGTGCCCAGCCATTACACCCAGAGCTCCGCTTCCCTCACCCTTGTGGCGGGGTCTCTCACCCGTCCTCCAACTGGCCAGCCCTCAAGGGCCAACCTCTCTTCTGCCTCGGAGCTTGAATGCGGTGCAGCCCCTGCTATGGGAACTGGGGCGCTGGGCGGCGTTCTGGAGCAGGTGGTCCCGACACAGCCAGCACTTCCTCTTAAACACGGGAAGACTGAGGCTTGAGCAAGGAAGGCGGCAAGCAGCCAGAGAGCGGCCTGCAGACCTCTCTAGCTGACGCCCACCAGGCCACTGCAAGCCCGGGGCCCAGTCCTAGGCCAGCCTGCCAGGCTCACTGCAGGCACACAGGGGCCAACAAGAGAGGGCTGGGGTGAATGTCACCAACCACAGTGTGGTGCTGAGGTGTGGCCACAGCTCCAAGCAGTGTGAGCCACACCTGGGAGGTGAGAACAGGGCTGTGGGGTGGAAAGGGAGCAGGCCACGTGGAACAGGGTCAAGGAGACAGGGAGTCAGTGGGTGAGAGGGCAGGGAGGATGTGGGCAGGGCCAAGTCCCAGGAGAGGCCATGGGCCTCCAGGAGTCCAGGGACAGAGACTTCTGAGTCCCGGCATACAGCTGGAGAAAGCAGTCACACATGGGAGCTCAAGGACACCTTGCCGGCTCTGGGCCCCAGTACCAGTGTGTAGCAGGCAGCAGGGATGAGCTCAGGGTCTCCAGGGCCCCTACCCTTGGGTGTCCCCAAAGGGCCTTTTCCTGACCACACCATTTGGACATCATGGGCCTGGGAGTTTCTCCGAGTCTCTGACTTTTGGGGTGGGTGGCCACATAGACCACCTGCCATGGAATCCATCCTCACTGCACCCTGGTCTCCAGCGCCTCCTGAGCAGGGCGCCCAGGGTGGGTGTCCACTTAGGACAGCGGCCACTGGCGAAGCCCAGGAAACTCCTGCTGCTGGATGCAACCCAGTGAGGGTGAGCTCTTCCATCTGGAGCTGAATTATGCCCCTAGAGGCTGCAGCAGGAGGGAAGCTCTTTGCTGGCTATTGGGGCTCTGGATCCAGGTTGACTGAGGCAGGCACGCTCCACCCTTACGTGCCCAGTGAGCCTGGACAGCAGGCAGGGAGCGGGCACTAAGGGCACAGGAAAGGGCGCATGGATCAGGAAGAGCGCTGGTGCAAAGTGATGTGTGCCCACGTGAGTGGCAAGACCCCTGCCCCTGGGGCCTCCAGCCTGGGCTCAGGCCCCCGCAGCACCAGAAGACAGAGGTGATCAATCCTTCCAGTCGTGGCTCAAAGCCCAGAAAGGGGGTTCCAACCGTGAGACAGAGGGGACATTTCTTATTCCATTTCTCTTCTCTCTTCTCGGGCATGTCACACCCAAGCCCTCAGGCAGGACCCAGTGGCACTCAGGTCCCAGGAAGTAGATGCTTCCCTTCAACGAGAGGGCCCAGGCTCTCAGGGAGGTGGGCTGAAGCTGATGCCGTCCCACTTGGAGTTGCTTTGCTCTACTTGGTCCCAGATAAGGGCACAGTCACCAGGCACAATCGCAGGCAGCGCTCAGCAGAATGTCTTAAAGAAAACCCCCTTCAGACCAGAAGACCCAAAGGAGGTGCCCTGGGGAGCAGAGTGCCAGGGAGAACCACTAGGGAGCTTGAGAAGTGGCCACAAAGCCGTTTCTGATTGCCCAACACTAACCCCAAGCTGAGCATGGGCGGACCCAAACCACATATTACCCCTCGTTCATGGCGTAGATGCTGCCCAGACCCAGAACAGCCAGAAGGTGCTCGCACTGTGAGGATCTGCACAGCGCGGAATGGCTTTGAACGCTGACCTGGCAGAGCATCAGGACCCTGAAGACTGCTCAGAATGGCAGCCAAGCCCCGCGCGGGGTCCATTAACGCTAAAGCAAGAGGGCCTCCAACTCCACGGGGCTTAGACCAGATCCTGCACATACGAAGCAACACTCAAATATTCCAGGATATAATCCAAATGACCTGGCATGGGAAGAACAGGGAACAGGCGATTTGCATTTGCACAGGACACAACAGAGAGAAGCCACTTGACGCAACAGAGGTTAGGATCCACACAAAGACTTAAAAGAGGCTATCGTAAAAATGCCCAACAAGTAAAATCGAACACTCTCCAAGTAAATGGAAGTATAGGAAGGCTCAGAAAGTGGGAGGGAGAACCAAACGGAAGCATGGCAACTGAGAAATACACACACAAATAGCCGGGTGCTCACATCTGTAATCCCAGAGACTCAGGAGGCTGAGGCAGGAGGATCACAAGTTCAAAACCAGCCTCAGCAACTTAGTGAGGCCCTAAGAAACTTAGCAAGACCTGGGAATGTGGCTCAGTGGTTAAGCACCCCTGGGTACAATCCCTGTACCAAAAAAAAAAAAAAAAAAAAAACTTGTGATATGATATCAATAGCAGGAGGGAGAGAGCGGAAGAAACAACCAGTAGTGATCAACAGGAAGAATCCAACGCAAACAACAGGGGAAAGAAGAGAAGAAAATGCTGCTAGGACCTGTGGGACCACATCTGAAGATCTCACGTTCAGAAATCAGAGCCCCAGAAGGACAAGACAAGAGTGCTACGCAGAAAAAACTATTTGCAGAAATTGTTGAAGGGGTTGGGGATTTAGCTCAGTGACAGAGCATTTGCCTAGCACGTGCAAGGCCCTGAGTTCGGTCCTCAGCCCTGAAAAAAAAAAAAAAGAAATTTTGGCTGAAGACTTCTGCAATTTAGTAAAATGCATAAACCTACAGATTCGAGTATACCAGCAAACCCCAAGCAACATAAACTCCAAAGAAATTCATTCTCAGACATACTGAAATCAAACTGCCCAAAGCTGGGGTCATGGTGGCCACACCTGTCATCCCAGCTACTCGGGAGGCTGAGGCAGGAGGATCACAAGCTATATAGGTTGGCCTCAGCAAGTTGGCAAGATCCTGTCTCAAAATAAAAACAAAGAAGGGCTGAAGATGTAGCTCAGTGGTAAAGCACCCCTGGGTTCAACCCCCAGTACTGGAAATAAAAAACAAAGCAGAAAAAATATTTTGCACAAGGAAAGAGATTCCCCTTGCCCGTCATCGAGGACCTGCTGTTGGAACCATGGGTACTGCCTAACACCATCAGAAGGCTAAATGTAACTGGAAGTCTCACCACAGGTAGGCATGCAGCCCTGGCCAACCCCTCTGGAAAACAGGGATTTCTTTCCTTTTTGGTACCAGGGATTGACCCAGAGCACTTAACCACTGAGCCATGTCCCCAGCCCTTTTTCTTTTTATTTTGAGACAGGGTCTCTCGCTAAGTTGCTGAGCCTGGCCTTGAATTTGAGATCCTCCTGCCTCTGCCTCCAGAGTGGCTGGGTTGACAGGTGTGGCCACTGCACTTGGCTTGTAGAGTTAGACCACAGGGACTTGGGCATTCCGCTCCAGGCCTTGACCCACGAGGAAGAGAAATGTGCCCGCACACACCTACACACAGGTCCTCACAGCACCTTAAAGGCCCCGATGGAAGCCGCCCAACATCCACGCGCAGGCCAGCGGCGAGCGGACGGCTCCACGTGTATGGGGAGCAGTCTTGGTTGTCAGTGGCAGTCTGCAGTGTGAAAGCAGCCGGCCTCCTGGGAAAGGGGCTCTGTAGATCCCTTCAGGTGACGGTTCAGACAGACTCAACTGCAGCAGGCCACAGGTGTGAACTTGGGAGGCAGGTAAGGAAGGCATGGCTGAAGGTGACTTTTGTGGTGACAGGTCACACATAAACACAGGGGAATTACAATGCCTTAGGTCTGAGCTGGAGGCCTCCAGCCCAGGGAAGGTCCGGAGCTGGGGGATGACGGAGCTCGTGGGGGATTGCTCAGGCGCGGAGCTCTGGGTTCTCAGGCTGACTTTGGGCCAGTCCCCTCCTCCCGGCAGTCCCTCCACTGCCCCCCTCAGGGCGGTCTGGCTCCCTTGTCTGGCTCCCCATGCCCCATTAACTTCTCCAGAGGAAATGAGAGGTGGAAGCAAGGACTTGGTGAGCACCTACTTCCTCCTGAGGCCTCGAACACTGGCTCATTGATCCGCACAGCCCCTGAAGCGGTGCTGCTTGTCCTGCCTTGCCGCCCATGAGGACTCAGGGCCCACAGCAGGCAGGGCCAGGGCAGCAGGGGCTGGGATCCAACCCAGGGCCACCTGAAGCTGAGGGCCACCCCGTCCAGTGCAAAGCCATCTCTCCACCTGTCCACCGGATCCAGCCTGGGGCAGAGGTTGAGGGATGGCCACAGATGCTGAATGGGAGTGGGAAACTGAGGCAGGAGCTCCTCTGGTCCCCAGCAGGCCCCCAGCATCCAGGTGACTGCGGCCCAGTCGCTCCTGTGGCAGTGAATCTGGGCTGTGCTGAACTCCCCTGGCTGCCGCAGAGAACTTGTTAATTAATTAGATGACACTCAGCTCCCACACAGCCAGTGGGTGCAAATAGCCCCACGACCCAGAGATCTGGGGCAAGGCAGTGAAAGCAGGAGGTGGTGGCCCATCAGGCTTCAGGGGCTCACAGGGAGGGTGGGTCTCCGAGGATGGCCTGGAGGTACTGGGCAGGAGGGCACCAGGACCCTGCGCAATCCCCCAACTTGTTCTCTATTCCCTGCCACTGCAGACCCGGTTCCCTCCTCTGGACAACTGGTCCTGGGTCACTGGGGAAGGACAGCCACCCTGGGCCTGCAGAGCACCACCTGCACCAAGTTGGGGGCCTCTTGGTCTTGGCGCGCCTGCCTCCCCCAAGTGACCCCAGCTCCTCCCACTTGTCCTAACACCTCCCGGGTCCCTCATCACCCCTGCCCTGGGTCCACGCTTGCCTTCCCCCACAGCTTGTGGGTTGAAGGCACAGGGAAGGGCACTTCTGGGTGGTGCACACACACAGCTGCCCATGAATCTCATCGGTCAGAAATCAGCTGCAAGGAAGGCGGCTCAGGTGATCCTGGGAGGCACTGCTTATGGCACAAGTTGCCGGCTCCCAGGACCTGGTGCCCTTTCCTTCCTAGGAGCAGAAGCCAGGACTTTAGCTGGGTGAGGAGGAGCACAATGAAGACTTCAATTTCCAGCCTGCCTTGCAGCTGCAGCTGATTTCTGACCAATGGGACTCATGGGAACTTATGTGTGCACCTCCCAGAAGTGCCCTTCCCTGCATCTTCCTAATGATCTGAACATGGATGTGACAGCTGAAGCTCCATCAGTCACTTGAACTGTGAGGCATAAGATGCAGGACGAGAGAAGACTGTGGGGCACAGGCCAGGACCCAGGACACTGAAGTCACTGCTCCTTCATGGAGCTTGTCAAGAGGGGAGGATGAGGTGAAGAAAGGAGAACTGCAGAGGAGTAGAGCCAAGCCCTGAGCACAATCACCCTGGAACTCAAAGCGGCCCCAGGTTTCCCACGTACATGGGAACTGCCATTGTGAGGGAGCCAGCTTGAGTTGGGTTTTCTATTAGAGGCCAAAGGATGTGGGGGGAGCTGTGTGGTGGGGGAAGTGTGTCACCAGTCACCTGGCTCCTGTGTGGGAAGGACCAGGGGCCTGGGGCACACAGGGAAGGCTGTGTGGAGCAGGGGAAGGGACTCCACACCTGGGCAGGTCCGCAGAGTGGCCAAGGGCTATGTCCCCTGCACAGATGGCCTTGGACAGAACACTTGGCAGGTCACCTCTGTTTGGCCCAACTTAAAATTCACAGGTAGCACCTCACATCTTCCCTGCAGCTGTGAGAAGCTCAGCCTGACCTTTACCTGCTCTGCACAACGCACCTCCCATACCCCTGGCCAGTGGTTTATGCTGCCACACTGCTCTAGCTACTCTCCCGTGCCAGGCACATACAAGAGAGGCACACACGCATCTGCGTGCATCTTGCACATGCATGCCTACATGTCCACGCACGTGCAGTCATGCTGTGCATTGCTCACATGCCAGGTGCACATGCCGGAACATGAGAGGTGCATAGCTGGTGCATGCATGTACAGACAAATGCCCACCTGAGATGCACATGCCAGAAAATACCATGTGCATGGCCTGTACATAAATGCGCACATGTGTGCCCACCTGGGATGCACAAACCAGAGAGGTCTATGGCCTGTGCATGTGTGTACACACAGATGCCCACATGGGACACACATGCCAGAACATGAGAGGAGCATGACCTGTGTGTGCATTACACACAAGTGCCCACATGAGATGCACATGCAAGAGCATACTAGGCGCATGGCCTGTGCATGTGTGTACACACAAATGCCCACATGGGACACACATGCGAGAATGTGCCAGAACATACCATTGCATGTCCTGTGTGTGCATGTGCACATGCCCAAACATGTGAAGTGTGTGGCCTGTGATGCGTTACACACATGTGCACACATGGGATGCACATGCCAGCATATACCAGGTGCATGGCCTGTGCATGTGTATATACACGAGTGCCCACATGGGGCACACATGCCAGAACACACCAAGTGCATGGCTTGCAAGTGCATGTATGCACATGTGCCTGCATGGGACACACATGCTAGGATGCTCTTCTTTCCCCATAGACTCAACAGAGATGGACCTGGCCCCACTGGGCAGTACAGAGACCCCCACATCAGGGTGTGGCAGCCACAGTTGGGGCAGAGCTCAGGGTTTCCCAGGGCTTCCACCATCCGGCTGTGCCTGGACACATTCCTAGACCCACCTCCCTTTTGGGGTGCTGGGTCATCCGAGGAGATACAGCCAAGTGGCAGTGCCAGGCAGCCTTCCTGCAGGGTGGCCCTTCCTGGCTCAGAGCACTTCCCTCCCTTGTCCCACTGCTGCTCCCACCCACAGTCTCTGACCTAAGACCTCGGGCAGCCTGGAGTTTGCATGTCCTGCGGGCTGGGCTGCAGACAGTCCTGGTGTCCCTGGGGTGACCTGGATCCCCATCACCAAGCTGCAGAGGCTCTGAGTGGTGCTGCAGCCGGCCTGGGAATGGTCAGATGGCACCTTACTGGGGTCTGGGGCGACTTTAGCACCAGTGTGGGTCCCAGCCAGCTGTGCACCCTCCTCTCTGAGGAACCCAGGTTTTCCTCGTGGCCAGGTAGGGTCCCAGCAGGCCTGACACGTCGCCCTGCCTGGTCCAGACCCAGGAGCCAGCTCTGGTGCCAGAGGGGGGCGCAGCGCATTGCAGGGCCAGGACAAGGCTACCTCCCAGCTGCAGGACTGAGATGCTCCTGGCCTCTGCCCTGGGGCCACCCTTCCTCTGTGGCCAGGGATGGGGATGGGGGAAGGGGGTTGGTCTTCTGTCTGTCCTGCTTTTTCTTTGGGGACAATAACCTTTCCCACCTGCTTGGGATTTGGGGAGCTGCTGTTCTTCACGCCATCTAAATCTGGGGCCGGCAGGTCGCAGGCAGCCACGGGCACTAAGGAGGTCAGCCCAGGGGATGAGTTACACAAGCCACAGCCCCGCTGGTGACCCACATCACCTGCCTGACCACTCTGGGCTCGGCAGGGAGCACCCTGGGTGTGATGTGGGGGACATGGGTGTGTGTGGGTGTGTGCCAGGATCAGCACCTCCTCACACGCACGCACACTTTGACACAGTCTTCAGATATGTTGGGTGACACATCCCAGACCCTATCCTCCACACCAGGCTTGAGAAATGTCCCTGGGCCAGAGCAGGGTCTCCCTGGCATTGTCACCATGCCATCTCCCCAGGTCAGCCCTGCCTGCCTGCCTGCCTGCCAATTCTGTGGCCATGACCCTCCATAGGCCCTTGACCTTTCCCCTAAGGGAGGATCCCAACTGTGGGGAGCTGGGCCACCCTGCTCTCTGACCGTAAGGTTAGATCTGGGATTGCCCTGCCCCACCCCACCTGGCCCTGGGCTCTTCTCACAGCTGCATGACATCCCCAGCCCCCGGGGCCACATCTGCCACACAACTGAACGCACACCTTCCTGTGCACCGCACCTGCCCCATCCTGACCCCTGACCTCAACCCCAGCACTGCCCGTGTCAGCCCACCACCAGCATGGACCCCTTGGTCACCATCGAACACCAGAACTGGGACCGTGGGTGATGACCATCCTCGCCAAGGCCATGTCTCATTTTCAATGGCATGGTCAGCAGCATCACCATCCTCAGCCTCAGTCCCTGCACCCAGGGCCAGGAGGACACCAGGGTCTGGAGGGCCCTCGGCTTAGTCCCTAGTGCTCAGCTGGCTGGCTGGGTGGGCTTTTCTTGCCTGGTTATTGATTTCTCCCTCTTTGCTTCTAACTCTTTTTTCCACCCTCTGAATTGGTACGATGTGGGGAATTCACGATCCACCCTCCTTGCTCCTGATACAGCACGCTCTCCTCTGCTTCCCTAATTATCTAATTTGTAATATTTCATCTCCCCTCCCTTTCATCTCCCTCTGAACACCCAGGCCGGTTAAAATAAATATGTATTTTTAATTTTGAGGCGCCTGATTTAACCTGGTGTGCGACGTCACTCCACTCACCAGCAACCCCCTCCTCTGAGCCACAGGCAAGCCACCAGGTTCCCCAGCCTCCCGCCTGTCCTGCCAGCAGAGCTGAGCTGGGAGAGGGCTGGAACGGTGGGCCTGGCTCGGACGCCTTGGCACGCAACCCACGGAGGGTGCACCAGGGCTGGCAGGTCCCCGCAGCCCGTCCTGCTTCTGCACGTGGCATGTTCCCAACATGGGCGTCTCCAGAGGCTGTCACACCAGCTCTGTCCCTGGAGACCTCTGGAGGCAGCCAGACCTCTCTGTCACTCCACTCTGTCACCATTCTGGGACCTGGACTGGGGACCTGGCCTTGAGCTCCATGTGTGGGCTGGGAAGTTGAAGAGTAAGGAGCTGCTCCTAGCTGTCACCTGACCTGCTTGGGGATGAGGATGCCTGAGGGGACAGGAAAGCAAGGGCCCCAGCCCTGTGTCTCCTGACCAGTCTCAGCTCTAATGGGCCAACACCTGCTGCAGCCCACCATCTCCACCACACGCACCCAAGGCGGGGGTTTAGGATGGTGCCAAGCCGAGTTCTCAGAGTTTCACACAGGACAACTCCCTGACCCTGCACAGCAACTGGGGAAATCAAAACCGCAGGAATGACACTCAGGGACAGAGGAATGGACCCCATGGTAGAGTATGAGGCGGCAGAGAAAATGGGCAGGCCCAGGGCCCAGCATATAGCCCGCTAATTCCACTGACGTAGCCCAGAAAGCAGAGTGGGGGAGCAGCGCGACTCAGAGCACTGTTCGCTGGTCGCTGGTCGCGGGACTGGAAGGAAGCATGGTAAGGGGGGCGCAGGGAAGAGGCTGCAGCAGGAGGGAGAGGGGCCGACTGGGAAGAAGCTGGACCAACATGGACAGGCTGAGCTCCGTGGAGCTGGGGCACAAACTGGCCGCCTGTTACGCTGCCCCCTTATTACCTCTCGATGTGGGTGAGATATCAGATAAATTTTAAAAGAAACTTGCACCCAAGGGCTGAGCAGCACAAAGGCGTGAGACGCAGACAGCCATGAGCCTGGACGGCAAGATGGAACAGGTCACCTGAAAGGGAAGAGGCTCACAGGAGTCATCGGCACCTTGGCCACCCAGGGGTGGAGAATTCAGGGTGGACGTTTTCCTGGAACTGCTGCAAAGGGCTTGGGCACTCGGGACCAAGGCCACAGCATCATGATGCAGGCATCAAATGGCGCCCACTTTCCCCTCCTTTGGCACTAACCCTCTCCCCACTCCCTGGGAGGAGGGTGTGGGTGGCTGGTTCTTAAGGAGCCTTCTGCAGTCATAAGAGCACATGGGTTGTGGCTGGGTGACATCAGAGATGCAGAGGCATTTGAGGCTACATGGGGTGCAGCAGGAGACGGGACCTGAGACCAGGCTCTCCACCCACCTAGCCATGTGGTCCAGGACCACCCTCACAGACTGCTGGCCAGTTGGTGTGTACTCATACTAGTGCATGCTTGTATGCATAAGCAGTATACATGTGTGCCACAGCCCTGGGGTGAGCCTCATGGGAATTGCAGCCAGACTGAACCATGGACAGACAGAGGCCCTGGGCCCACCTCCAGTTGTGGACAGAGAGCAGAGTAAAGAGGCATCAGGCCCTGGGCCATGGCTCTTGGAATGCTGGGGAAGGCTGCAGAGTGAGGAAGACTAGGGTGTAAGGACTGGTCCCCTGTGTGCCTTCCACCCCATGCCTGGACTCATGCACCCACTCCTCAAACGGTGGACAAGTCGAGCAGACCCTGAGCCCACCCCTGAGCTGGCACTGCAACAGACAAGGAAGGCAGGATGACCAGGAGAGATGTCAGCAAAGCCAGAAGGGCCACTGGTTGGAAGATTGGGCAGAGCACTGCAATCACCCTCCTCCTGGAGCTCCAGACCAGGGAAGAAGGGGTGGACTGACAACACGCAGAACTACACAGGCATTAAATAAGGTGCTGAATGGCTCTGGAGACATCCAGAAAGCATAATACCAATTCCCATCCTGGGCTTCCTGAGTCATCTAAACCAAGCAGGTCCTTTCTTTCCAACATTGCCAAAATCACTATCATCCCCAAAACATCACCACTACCACCAACATCACTACCACCATCACCATCACCACCACCACCACCACCACCACATCACCATTACCATCATCATCACCACCATTACCATCACCAACACCAACACCATCTCCATCACCACTATCACTATCACCATCATTACCATCATCATCACCATTACAATCACCATCACCACCATCATCACCACCACAACCATCATCTCCATCACTAATGTCATCTTACCCATTAGGTTTTGTGGAGAGAACTACACAGTCCCAGGTTAGGGCAGGTGGCTGAATGGCACATCCTACCAGACACATTGGTCTAGAAGAACAGAAGAGGATTTGTCAGGTCATTTGCTTGCTATGTGACCTTGTGCAATGACTTTCTTTCTCTGAGCCTCAATTTCCCCATCTTTAAGAGGCAATTATCCTCCCTGGCCTCTGCCTTTTGGTGTGGTTTTGAGAATGAAATAATTTGAAATATTGGAAAGTGGTGTATAAAGGTTAAGTGCCAAGCAACTGCCATGCACTGTCACCAGCACATGAGGTCTTTTCCTAGTAGTGCCTCTCCTCAGTCGCCTCCCAGCAAGCACCCGTTTGCCAGGTCTTGGGAGGGCTGTGGTTCTGGGAACCAACCCCAGGAGCTGGAAGATGGATTCTGCCTTTGACTGGAATGTAAGCAGTATGCAAATGCTCCTTGTGGTCCTTAGGGAGAGCCCAGCTTGGTTCTCTGGTGGGCTGTCCTGCCTCTGGCTCAGACCGTGCGGAGGACAAGGTGGAAAAGCAGGAAGGATGCGGCCATGGAGCATCACCACTTGATCAAGAACTCACAGGCTCAGCGCCCTGCTGCACCTCTCTTTGGTAGGGTATCCAGGCTTCCCTCCCTGGTCTCAGCTCTGCGTGTCCCCCAGTCGCTCCCACCTCCTCTCCACCCTCTCTCCACTGACTGTCCCTCAACGCCCCATACTGGCTCTGCTAGCGGGAGCTGTCAGGGGCACACAGGAGCTGATGCTGTCCAACCACAATCCCACCAAGCCTTACAGTCCTACTCCGCCCCGTGGACCCACCCACTGTGTGCCACCACGAAGAGTTATGTGGAGACACCGAGGCAGGGTTCACCCTCACCCAGGAAAATGGAGGCTTCCTCCCCGGTTGCTTGCCGTAGGCAACCAGGCTGGAGAGGGTGTCCCAGGCAGCACAGAGCAGAGCGAGGAGTGGTAAGAGAGCTTGGCAGGGGCCAGCAGGGTCTCAGGATGAGCCTGGGGGAGCAGCGCAGGCCCCATGCAGAGGTGCTGAGCTTCAAGGGAAGGGAGCAGATGCCACAGAGGCTCTGAAGCCCAAGAGGGATGAGGTAGCATGCCCTTCAGGAGGACCTCAGCTCATGGTGGGTATAGGCTGGGAGCAGAGGACGGAGCTGCCTTCCAGCCTGATGAGGTGGCCCCTTTCCCCAACAGGGTTGGGGTGTGCATCCCTTCTCACCCTCAGGCTTCTGTGTTCTCCTGGGGGCAGCAGGTGTGACAAACCACACAAGGGGCAAACCCCAAAGGCACAGAGCTTGTGCCCTAAGGTGGCAGATGGCTCCAGCACAGTGACCCAGATCCAGGCTCTTCCATTTGTGTCCTGCCAGCCCCTAGGCAGCAAGGGGAGCATGGGGCAGGCATGGAGCTTCAGAGGGCCCTGCCCAAGTGGCCATGCTCCCACCCCTAGAACAGCCACGTGGCCACACCTAGGTGCAGGGCACTGGGGATGAGGGAACCCAGGGTGCACGAGTGACAAGGGAATGGCAGTGGCCCCATGGCATTCCAGGCTTCCTCAGGCCCACTGGGCTCCATGCTGATGCCCCGCACCCCAGCCCATCCAGGACCGCAGTCCCGCTCCCAGCACCAGGGTGGCCTGTTCAAACCCCAGGGGCCCAGGCCCATGACAAAGCCCCCTTTCCTTGCCTCTCCTGACCGCTCCAGGGCCACATAACAGCAGCTTGCAGCATGAGACATCCACAGTGCCTGGCCATGGGGTCTGTGGGTCAAGACTTGCGGGTGCTCATCCTCCCTGGGGCCTCAGTGGTGTCCAGAGCCCTGGCTGGCCTCCCCACCTGGCCGGCGCTGTCACCACGTGGCGAGCTCGGGGCAAGCACTTTTTCAAATAGGCTTCTTTGTAAAGAGCAGCTTTAGACTTACAGGAAATTTGATCTGCAAGTACAGAGAGTCCGCATGCTCCCTCCCCTGCCAGCCTTCCCCATGCTGGCTGCTGTGTTCCAATCCACAAGCCAATATCACATTGCCACCAGCCAAAGCCACCGCCCTTCTCCAGGTTCCACGTCCTGGGGCTCCGCCCCGCGGCCGTGGCCTTCTGCCCTCTCAGGGTTCTCCCTTTTCCACAGCGCCAAGGTTGGAGCCACAGCTGCAGCTTTTCAGATAGGCTCCTTTCACTTAGTAACTCAGCCATGTGCAGCTCGGGCCGCAGGTCCCCGTGGCTTGATCGCTGTCCGACATCCAGGTGGACCGCGGCTGAGGGGCGTCTTGGTGCCTGCAGTTTTCCCAGTTACTAGTGCAGCTGCTATGAACCTCCTGTGCAGGTGTGTGCGCGGACCTGTGCCCCAAGCCCCACCTCCTTGGGGTGAACACCTGAGGGAGCGTGGCAGCCGGATGGCAGGCGTGGTTTCGTAGGAAACCTGCAAACTGACGTGCACAGAGGCTGTCTGCATGCAGGACCAGCAGTGGCGGTGGGGAGTCCCCGTTGCCACGCCCTGGCCAGCCATGGCCACTCTGTCAGGAGCGGGGCCATCTCCCACTGCTGCCTCACCTGCACTTTCCTGGTGGCGAGCTGTCACCATCCCTTGTACTTCCTTCCTGAGTGCACAGCTTTGGCTCAGGGTCGTTCGGGGCTTTTGCCCATCTTAAATTGAGTTGTCTGATGGTTGAGCTGGGAGCTGGTTGGGAGTGCTGGCCACCAGTCCCTCATCAGCCATGGCTTTTGAGAGCATTCTGAAGGCTGTGGCTAGTCTCTTGGTTCTCTTAAAGCAGTGTGCAAAGCACTTTTTAATTTTAAAGAAATTAGATTTTTCTGGCCGCTCAGGGCTCTGGAAGTGAGTGTTCCAGCAACCGGCGGAGGTACAGCACCTAGGTTACGCTGGTCCCATCCACCCACGCCACTGTCAGCAGGCCCCAAAGCCACCCCACCTTGGGGTCCGTCAGCACCATAGGAGGGATCACCGCAGTTGCTCTGTAAAACTCAAGCTACGCTTTCCAGATGCCCAAGCTCCTGACAGC
The DNA here is from genome assembly GCA_004027875.1 of Aplodontia rufa. Taxonomy (NCBI): domain Eukaryota; kingdom Metazoa; phylum Chordata; class Mammalia; order Rodentia; family Aplodontiidae; genus Aplodontia; species Aplodontia rufa. The sequence goes on along the minus strand of PVKS010003334.1, from coordinate 43,439 downwards.
TGTCAAGAACCTTCTTGTCCCCATGGGAGAGGGTTTCAAGGTCCCCTGGTCTTCTGCATGTGGGTGATCTGGGGTGCTCCCCTAGTGCCATGGCCCTTGCTCCTGCCCACCCTGGGGACAAGTCCCCGACTGGGCTAAGCCAAAGAAGTGACATTGCTCTCAGTCCCACCTCTGGTCAGACAGGTGACCCACTTGTGACCCACAATGGGAGATGAGAGAGGAGGATGTGGTGCAGGTGGCTGTGGGCTGGTGTTGCCCCCCGCCCCGCCGCTGTCATCACAGAGTGCCACTCACTCGCTGGGCGGGAACCCAGGTGGAGGCACAGGCAGGGCGGCTCCTTCCTGAGGGCCAGTGGGCTCCATGCTGAGCAGTCATGGGAAGGTCTTGGCTTGCAGACAGGCTGCCAGCCCACCTGCCCTCTGACGCAGGCTGCTTTCAGAAGGACTCCACCCATTTCCAGTCAGGCCTCGCCCTCAGGTGGGACTAGCACCTCAACAGATGGATTCCAGGGCCCCAAGACCAACCCGCGGCCTCTGTGTTCCTGCAGCTCCTTCAAGCCTCCACTCTGCACAGCCCCATCCCTGAGAAACAAGAGAGAAAATCCCCTTTCCCCTAGAGGGCAGGGGTGTGGATGTCACCACCACGTGACAGCTGAGGACACTGCAGCAAGGAGGAAGGCAGGGGTTCAGGAAGACCAGGGTCCCCGTGACCGATGGGCCAGCCTCCTCTACCTGTCTTAAGCCCCTCATCATGCAGGCGAGGACAGAGGGAGGCCACTGTGGGAAGGCATGGGAGCCGTAGAAACTGGGCTCAGGTCTAGGTTTCTCTGGCCCTAGCTACACATCCACACAGAGGTCCCACCACTTAGCCTCAGTGTACTCTGCAACCGAGTCCTCTCTGCCCACAGGCATCCTGGGCTCTGTAGCCCACAGATGTGTTCCCCAACTCTGGACAGTGGCCTCCCTGGTGACAGTCCACTCCCGGGGCAGGCACAGGGTGCAACACTGAGCTGGGTACCTAGCCTCAGCAATCCTGCCCGTAAGAGGCACAGAGGAAGCCTTGCTGGAACAGGATAGGCAGGAAGACACCACCACCTGCTAGGCGAGGTCGGAGACACCCTGCAAGACTTGGGTCTGACCTGTTCCTCATCCTCACCCTGGCAGCTCTCAAGTGTCAAGGCCATAAAGACCCTCTGGCCCCACAGTCCCTGGGTCTGTGGCCTTTCTGTGAGGAGCCCTGGTATACAGGTCACGTATCTGTTGCCTTCTGTCCACCTGCACCCCAGGTTGGGCTATGTCCTGAGGTGCCCAGACCAGTCCCTACCACAGACAGCTAAGGACAGTGAAGCCTGCTGTGGTGGACGCAGAAAGGTGCATGAAGGCCCAGCTGGCAGTGGGGTCTTGGGGTGACCTGAGTGTGCATGTGTAGGGTGGACAGTGGTGTTAGTAGAGGGCCCAGGCAGGGCAGCCCAGGAGAGGGACCAATGGCTGGCTACTGGCTTGGAACCCACTGCACAGTGAGCAGGTGAGCGTGCATAGGCTAGGCCCCCACCCTCCACTGAGAGCCGGCTTGGCCTTCTGCCTTCTTGGGCCTCACTGAGCCCATGACAGTGTAGGGCCTGGGGGAAAGCCAGGCAGCCAAGCCCCTGCTTTAGGAACCAGGGTGGGGTGGGATGGAGGACTGGCTGGGGTGGGCAGGACCCCAGGCCCAAAAGAGAGACTGGGTGATACTGGTTGAATGACTGCAGTTGATGCCCACCCTCAGGCTGTGACCAGGGCTTAGTCTGTGATCAGGGACCAGTGTGTAGCCAGAGGTGCAGCTGTCAAGTCTCTAGGAATCAGGCCTCAATCTGTGAGCAGGGTCAGGCAGGACTCAGATGGTGACGGGATCAGGGTTTCCTCTGGGAACTGTCAGGAAGCCACCAGGACCTGAAGGGGCTCTGTGAAGTGTCTCCCGCAGGCTCTGCACATCACACTCCCTCCCTCTCCCTTTCTGACCTGTCTATCTTGAAGACCTCTTCTGAGGGACAAGTCCACAATTCCGAGTGCAGGCTCTGGGTCAATCCTGTCCCCAGGCTGTGCAGCTCTAAGTAAGCCACACCACCTCTCTGAGCTGCGGTTCTTCCAGTTTTGGCATGGAGCACTGTTCTGCCAGTCAGTCCCTGTCAGGACAGACTAGGGAAGCAGGGGACACAGTCGGCTGTGCTGGGGAAGGTCAGGAATGCACATCCACATTCAGGCTCTGCCCTTGGAAAAGGAGACCCCCACCTCAAGGGCCTATAGCATACCGTGGCCAGCTGGTGCAGCCCTGCCTCTCCCCACCTGCATTTCCTCTGCCCAGCCCCCGAAGAGTGTTAGGAAAACCCACCGATAGCACCTGGTTCTCACACTGGGCTGAAAATAGCCTGAAATCTCCCTCCCTGCCCCCCGCCTCCCGGGGAAGCAGAGTGGATGGAGGTGGGTGCTCGAGGGTGGGCAGAGCCTCTGGGTTTCTGGAAGCACGCAGTGACCCAAGTTCCTTGGGGGAAGGCTGTGGGCCCAGTTGGCACCATGGCCAGCAGAAAATCAGGCATCCTGGGCCCAGGTCAGGGTCCATGCCCTCGGCACTTAGCCAAGCAGACCTTGCCAGTGGCCATGGGAACTAAGTGGGAGAAATAATTCAGATGGCTTGGTCCTGAGTCCCCTCCCTGGCAGACTGCCCTGGTACAGCTGGCCATGACCACAGTGTGGCGTAGGCCAGCAGCCTTGCATCTCTGGCCCTTTCCCAGAAGGCCTGTGGAAATAACTCCTGTCCAGCCCCGTGGGGCAGCCCAGGCACCCACCAGCCATGGGCAGGACAGTCCAGGGAGGACTGACTACTCTCCCCTACCCGGGAGCCCAGCACTCCCATCCACCCTCCTCTCCTGACCTGCAGGCCCAACCTTCAAGAACCTGGCCCCATGAGACACACAGGTCCTGCCTGAGTCCAGAGGGACTTGCTGTTGCCATGCCCAGTGTCCCCCAATGTGACCCTCAACCTGCGAGGAGGGGCAGCCACCCTAGGATTTGGGGCTACAGCTGTGGGCCTGGGTAGGTTTAGGGATGCGCTTCTGAGGACAAGCTAGAACCCTGGGGGCTCCTTCCTCTTCCTGTCCTGCCTGGGCCTGGAAACCTGGTCCACTCCTCAGCCACCAACCCAGTCTGCCTGAGAGGTCTGGGCCCACTAGGCTGGCTGGACATGGTGAAGAGGCTGTGAGTCCATAGGAAACCCCTGGTTCTGAGGGCAGGTGGGGACAGGAGCTCCTGGGACATGATGGTTAAGGAGGGGTTGATGGCCAAGTAGCCATCTGCAGACCCCTGCGGGCTGGGCTGTTAGTGCAAGAAGAGAGGCAGCTTGGACTGGGAGCTGCCCACACGGAAGCGTGGCCCCAGAAAACTGGAGACCCACAGTCACCATGGGGACAGGCCATCCATCTGCTCTCTGAACCGACAAAGACCAAGCAGGTAGATACCACTGTGGTCCCTAACTCCAGATGAAGCAAGTAAGGTACAGCAGGTAAGTAACTTGCCTGAGGTCACAAAGCCCATGTGGCCACAGCACTACCTCACTTGTCCCCAAGGTGGCCCACTCTCACCTGGCACTCTTGATGTGGGGAGGAACAGGGTGGTGGGTGGCTCCCCTGCATGGTGGCCCAAGCTGGAGCCATGGTAGAGATCTCTCAAGTGCCAAGGACTCTGCCTGGAGCCCTGGATGGAGGCCAGCCAGGGACAGGGACCTGTGGGGTATAGTGCTCTCCACCATAGCAGCCACACATCGCTATTTAAATGGTCTGAGTCAGTAAAATTAAAAATTCAGCTCTCAGGCCACAGCCATGTTTCAAGGGCTCAGTAGCCACTGTGGCTAGTGGTGACCATGCTGGACAGAGCAGACACACAACACTGCCACCACATGGGCCACAGACAGCGGCAAGGGGCAGAGAGGGAGCATACAGGGGACCCCTTCTGCCCCCGCCCCTTCCTCTGCCTTGCTGGAAGGGGCTGGTGGCAGTGGCCAGCACATCTCTCAGAACTGCTCTGTCTTAACTGGACATCACACCCAAGGCCCCACGGTGTCCACAGCTAGCCTGAGCCTCCACAGGGACAGTCAAGGAAGGGCTTCAGACACAGAGCTGCCTGCAAGATGGCCCAGGAACTCCCTGGCACTTAACTGCCCTTCATCCTGAAGGAAATGACTGCTGTCCTTCTCTGGACCCACGGAGGGGCTGGTGCTGTTGGTCAGAGGTCCAGGGAGGGTCCCAGGATGCTTATTTTGCTGATGGCTGGACTGACACAGCAGCATCTACAACATGCCTGAGACCCTCAAGGCCACCAGGGGGGCTTCTGGGAGGAGAAGGACAGCTGAGTCTCACCCTGTAGAACCTGGTCAATAGAGAGCTAGGGAACCCCCCTCAGTATGACTTCCCCCAACAGTTCCTCCCCAATACTTCCATAGCGTGGGTGCCTTTGGTTTGAGTTGGGCCAGGCAGAGGGCAGAAATGCCTGAGGGCAAAGCCAAGAGGTGGCATGGTGGCAGGGGTCCTCCGTCCTGACTGTGGCATGCTGCCTCCACAGTTCACTAATTTGCATGTGACTCAGTCTATTGTTCCCTGTCTCAGCTCCCTCCAGACCCTGCAGCCTCAGGCTTGAGAAGTCCACTGAGCAGCTGGGACAATGGTGCTATACTGGGGACAGAACCCTAGCCTGCCTCCTCCTGCCCATCCACCGTGTGACCCTAGTCCTGGGAGCCTTTACCCTCCTCGTGGGCCCATGAGTGCAAGGGGAGACTAGGAGTCAGGGTGCTTGGCTCAAGCCATGCTTCCCCATGACCTTACCCTTCTCCTCCATAAGGAAGTGATAGTGGCTGGAAATAGGTAGGGCTCTGCAGCGTGCTTCCTGCTGCCCCACTCTGGGGGCTTCCTACCCCTAGGCTTTTCTGATCCTATCCTTCAAGAGTGCCTTAGAGTCTACACTGTCTTGGGACCAAAGACCTGGAGGTATGAAACTATCATGAGATCAGAGCTCAGTATGTGACCAGGACTAGGTTCAGAACTGAACCAGGATCAGGCTCAGCCTGTGGAAAGGGTCTGTGGTCAGTGGGTTCAGTGCTAATAGGAATCACTGCTCAGTCTATGACTGTGCTTTGGGTTTGGTTTGTGCCACAGATAGACAGTGCCAAGGGTTCTGTCCCCTCTGGCATCCAGCTGATGGGGCTGGCCCAGAAGGAGACGATCATCGAAGTACCCAAAGGTTTCTCCAGTGGTAGCCAGGATCCTGGAAGGAAACTGACTGATAGGGCTGGGGGGTAGAACAGGTTTTGGGGAAGGGGACTATTAAATGTAAATTGAGGGCATATCTTACAGTTTGGATTTCTAGGATCCTGGAGCATCTGGGCTGGAGGAAACCTTAAAAATCGTTCAGTGAAGACCTGCAGTACAAGGGGGAGATAAGTGCAGCAGTGTCAGGGTGACTCTGCCTCTGGTCCTCAGGGACAAGCTGAAGCCTCTCCCTCCTTGGGGAGGGATGTCGGGGGTAGACAGTCTGATCTGCTCTGCCTCTGGGAGGTGGAACTATCTGGACTGGGGACCTCGACCTGGGTGTGGGGGCAATTTTCTAAGAGGGGCAAGGGAGACCCCACACAGGAAGAGGAAAAGCATGCCTCCCAGAAGCCTTCGGTCGGGGAGGGAGACCATCCTGCCCTCCCAGCGCGAGTTCTGTGTCTTGTCCCAAGAACCCAAGGTCCAAGCTTGCAGCCAGGAATGGCTGCTACCCTCCCCCACCAGCCAGAGAAAGGCCTCAGCTCTCAGATCCTGACTCAGAACCCTGCTCCAGGCTGCCTCTTGGACTGATATCAGAGGCCCCCTGGTGGCCACTGGCTGATACTGCAGCAAGGAGACCAAGACAAGGGCAGCTGCAGCCAGGACGTGGGGGAGGGAGCAGATTCCCAGGACACCGCCTTCTTTTTGTCATTGTCACAAAAGAGGGGAAGAAGGCCCGTTTCCAGGAAGAGAAGGGAGGTGTAGTGCTGCTCAAGAGCTTGGACTGGGCAAGGGGGACCTCCCTGCCCTTCCCTGACTGCCTCTGGGTCTCTGTGGTCCTCTGAGGTCAGAGGATGTCCCTCCTGACACCCCTGGAGTTCAGGACTCTGGGTGGCCTTGCAGGGACAACTGGTGTGGGCAGAGATATCTGATGAGATGTGCAGTTTGCCAAGGTTCCCAGGTGATTTGAGTTGCCCTCCCCTGGAGACTGCTGGAGGAGGTGTTGGTTGGAGGTTATAGAGTAGCCATGGAGGGACAGTGTGGGATGGGTGCTGACACCTAGGTGGAAGATGGTGATGGTGGTTGTGAATGCATGTTAGTGTTGACACTAGTGCTACCGTAAGGAAAGCTGAGAGAAGCAAAGAGTCATAGCAGATGTTGGATTGGGGCACCAATGCACCAGTGGCTTGCTAAGATGGTAAGTGTGGAAAATACTAGACACTGGGTCTGCATTCAGAGTAGACCACAAGTTGTGAGCCTGGTGCATCCTGGTGGAGAAGCACCTCCAGGCAACTTCCCTGAGGCCACTGCTTCTAGACTCAGGTTTTCATTCTAGAGGGGCCCCCTTTGGGTAGTTGGTCAAAGGTCTGGGAAGCAGGAGAGGGACCAGTGGTGCCTTACTACGGGAGACAAACAGCTAAAGGGGCCTATCTCCATCAGCTGATAGAAACAAAATCTGAACACGGGACAGGAATGTCCCCACTGTCACCAAGTCAGAATGGGTGGTGAGAAAGGAAGGAAATACCTGGGGACAGCCACACAGGGCTAGTGGTGGGTGGGCTAGACCTCACCCCTTCCCGGCTCCCTCCACCCAGCATCTCAGGACAGGAGTCCCTGAGGAAAGACTGGGTCCACCCAGCCTGAACAGTTCCAAGTGACCACCCCCTGCTCCTCTTGGATGGGTCATGAGTCCATGACTCTGACTCTCCCCTTACCCATCACTCATCCACCTGCTCGCACCACCCATCCGTGCACAGCCCACCGCACCATGAGGCCCATCCATCTGTCCCCCAATCCCGTTCACCCTAACCCGCCTCCTTCCCCCATGCATTCCACCCTCCCATGACCCGCCCCCCACTGATTGCCAGTCATCTGTCCGTCCATCCGTCCTCTCATCCACAACCTCCATCTGAGCTCCCCGGCCTCACTCACCCTTCCACATCCCATACGCCCACGCCTCTATACTGTTTGTGCGCGACCCCTAACTTCCTTCTTTCCATCCATCCTCTGCCCATCCATCACCCATCATCCATCTCCAGACCGCAGCCACTCTCCTGCTCCCGGAAGAGGCCGAGGGCCGAGACCCAACTCCTGGCATTCGTGCTGCGTGGGGCAGGAGCCGGCTCCCCTAGGTGTGCGCGCCTGTGTGCGCCTCACCCCACACCCGGTACCCCGCTCCCCTCCCCCACACCCCGCCCCCCGCTCGCGCTCCCCCTCTAATGTGTGATCTGGAAGCTCTATAAAGCCTGATGTAATCCGTAATGCAGTCTCTGGCTCCCGATTCGGGATCCAGTTTCAGAGAGCGAGAGATTGGGGAGCGCCGGCAGCCGGGCGGGGGAGCAGCTCTCGCCTCTCTCCTCCTCCTTCTCCCGGTCCGCGGCCTCCTCCTCCTCCTCCCCGCGCCGCCCCGCCCCCGGCTCGGCTCGGCTCGCCCCCCCCCCTCCTCAGGAAGGGGAAAAAAGGCGAGAAGAGCGGGGCAGGCGAGAGGAGCGGAGCGGCGGCGCGGCCGGAGAGGGAGCGGCGGGCGCAGGCGGCGGCGGGCGCGGCGTTGGCGGCGGCCCCGGCCGAGCAAGCGGAGCCGGCGAGCAGGCGGCACCGGCTGCCGCGCTGCGTCCTGGCCCGGCCCGGGCCCGCGCTCCCCGCATCGCCCGCAGCGCGGGCATCAGGACCCTCTGGGCGCCTGGGGGCTCGGGCAGGCTGGGGGCGAGGAGCGGCCTGCGTGCGTTCCACGGGGCGTCTCAGCGAGGCCGGGAGCGGGCCGGGGGCGGCCGCGGCGGGAGGAGCCCCCCTCCGGGTGGGCGCCGGGCTCGGCCGCTGAGGACGCGGGGCGCTCCCGGGGATTTGCAACTCGCCGGATCAAGTCCTCGCCGGCGGAGCCGCAGCTGCTGGGGAAGGTAAGGAAGGCTCTGGCGGGGGGCGGGGGGCTAGGGGCGCGGCGGTTGGGAGGGCATCGAGGGAGGGGGCGCCCGGACTTCCCAACTTCGCGGTTTGGGGCTTCGCAGCTCCCAGGTTTGCGCTCGAGCTCGGGAGTTTGGACCACCCCCCTCTCCAGCCCCCTGCCTCCTCCGGCGGTGGCGACAGAATCTGGCAGGTCCCTGCGCGCCCGCATTGGGCAGGCTGAGGAGGGGGCGACCCTGGATGTGGGAGAGTCTCCTCCACGCTGCTCATCCTCCCAATCCCCCCACACACAGCCCGGCCAGACTGGCAGCTGAGGTGGGGAAGGCACCCCCTTCCCATCACACGCACAGACCCGGGGAAGGGCTGGGGAAGGCGTTCCCGTGGTGCCCCCACACCCAGACGGGTACAAGGGAGCCCCCTTGGCCCCCACAAGCACATGGGGAGCCGGGGTGGTCGAAAGAGATACCTCAAGGGTGTCCCTCCGTTCCTAATCACACTCGGAACCCCCTGCATACATTATAGGGGCCGACACATCCTCTCCACGCACAGAGCCGAGGAAGGCTGAAAAGCCCCTATACTCCCCCTCACAGCCTTCACCCACAGACACGGCATTGGCCGCGGAGATTCTCCGGGGGTTGCCCCTGCCCCAATTCGGGAGGAGGGCCATCCTCGTGCCCCCCACATCACAAACACGCAAACGCCCTCGCTCGTTCCCTCTTGGCTTCCTTTCCACTCGGTTGAACAGGCGGCGCGGATAAGCCGCTCTGAACTTTGGGTCGGCCTTACGCCCTCTCGGCGCACCAGGGTCAGGTGCCGAGGCCTCCCGGGTCCACGTCCCCAGCGGACAGAGGCCGCCGGCCCTCCTCTGCCGCCTCGCTGGCCTGGAGCCGCCCCCCCGCTGCCTCAAGGAATGAGCACGGCCCCCGCCCCCTCCCCAGGAGGCTGCGGGGCTCGAGATCCGGTCTGGAGCCCTCTTCCCTGGTTCCCCAGAGAAGGCAGAGAGCGCCTCCGGCCTCGGAAGGGGGCGGCGGAGCCGAGTGTCGCTGTGAAACTAGGCGGCCAGGAGGGCTTATCCGAGGCTGCGGCTCTGAGCCCTGGTCCTTCCGCCTGGCCGCGGCGCCTCCTGCTTGGTCACTCCCAGGCTACTGGGAGGGAGCGTCCAACCTGGCACCCAGACTTCGGCCTGCTGGGCACCTCACCCTTTCCACTCTCATTTTGGGCCTCCAAGTTTCTTGGCGCGCACAGATCCGGGCTAGAGACCAGCTCTAACCCACTCCTCCTTCAGCACGCTTTCCTTCCGCGAAGGTCCCCATCACGTCCCATTCCGCTGGGTCTGGGACACAGATTCCTTAGCGGCAACTCCCAAGGAGTTGAAAGCGTGAAGGCGTGTGGGTGGGCAGGGGGCGCGCACTCCCGCCCCGGAGGAGCCACACGGCATACGTGTTGGGGAGGGGGCTGCGAGGTGTGCATTTCTGCTTCACCCTGGGGACCCTAGAAGACCCTCTGTGCCATCTCGCATAGACACAAACACACGCCCCCCTCAGCGAGAGGAGCCACATGGGAAAAAGCAGTGGCCACGCGGGCGGAGGCGTAGGAAGAAAAGGAGATTGGGGTCCTTTTTCATATCTGGGAGACGGTATTCAGGTGTTTTGGGGTCTGGAAAACGGACATAACGTCTCCCCAAACGCTCAAGCCTGCAATTCCTCTGCGACCCTCGCAGTGGAGGAGGTAGAGCAGGGAGTCCTTTGGTTCCGAACCGCGGGAGGCCGTGAAACTCTGCGTCCGGACGCCCGGGTGTCGCCAGGTCTGGCTTGGAGTACCCGAGCAAGGTCAAGCAGGCGAAGGAGGGGGAGGGGGCTCCTAGGCGCGCCCCCGCCCCAGCCCGCGCAGAATCGTGGCCTTGGAAGTGGTTGTGGGCCGCCTGGCAAGTGAGACCCGCGCGCCCGCCACCCGGCCGGGTCCGCGGAGGTGGACGTAGCGCGCGTTCAGGGATCCGGGAGCGCCAGGCGCCCGGCGCCGGGCTCTGCACCCTCCCTCTCGGCTTGTTAGCTGCTGCCCGGCGCAGCTTTCTGACTTGTTGCGCCTGGATCTGAGTACTGGAGACCGGCCGGGAAGCCCCGGAGCTCAGGCGGCGGGCCGAACCCAAAGGCCAGGGGATGCGCCAGGGCGGCGCAAGCCGGGAGTTTGCTGCCTCCGATCCCGGAGAAGGGCGCTAGTCTCCACCGCGGTCCCGCGCGGGGGCGGAGAGGAGGCGACTCGTCGCCTTCAGCAACACGCCGCACTCCTTGGGATCCTCGGCCTGGGAAGGGACGCGGCCAAGTTGCAAAGCTCTCCAAGTCTCTTCCTTTGCCTGCAGGCTCCGGCCCCTCTTGGGCCTCGGTGGCCGCGTCCGTGAAATGGGTGGTGGATTACGCTCTCGGTTTCTTTCCAGCCCCTATCCCTAGCGCTCATCCAGAGACCCAGCGTTCTGGGTCCGCAGCGTGCTAGGTCTGCGGCGTCCGGGCCCGCCGGGTACTGAGGCAGCTCCGCACCTGCTGATACAGCCTCGGGGAGCGGCAGGAGAGGGGCCTGGCAGGGCTGTGAGAGCGGCAACCTAGTGTCCAGGCCCGCACACCTGCCCTACCTCGCCTTCGGGAGCGAACCTGTAGGACCCCGAGCCTATCCCCGGGGTATGCTGCGGGGCTCCAGGCCCAGGCGTCCGACGCGGGTCTGCGGTGGCGGAGGGCGGAGGGCGGAGGGCCGGGTGTACTGCTTTGGACGGCCGAGAGAGGGCGCCCGCGCCGCGCCCGCGCCGGCCCTGCCCGCCCCTTCCGTCTCCTTCGCTGCCGGCCCGCGGCTCCCGCCCCATCTTGGGCAGCCCCCGGCCGACTTCTCTCGTCCCTCGCTTCCGCAGCTAGGGCCGGTGACGCACCTCGCGACGCAGCCCGAGTCACCACCACTCGCTTCTCCCCAAAGTCGCCCGACCTGAGTCCGCTGTGTACAGGCGTGAGCGTGCGTGTTTGTGTGCACGTGTACATGTGTGCCATCCATGCACGTGCGTGTCGGTCGCGCCGCAGGCTGTTAACATATGTGTGCAGGCATGTAGGCTTCTATAGAGGTGTGCATGGTGCTGCGCTAGTTTGCTGTGCGCCCTACACAGCAGGAGCTAGTGAAACCGTATTTCTCGCCAGCCCTGGGCAGGTCCTGTGCAGTGTGTGCGTGCATGGACCCCACCCACTACCAGGAACTCTGGAGTGTTTTGTTACCCCCACCCCCTGCCTACAAGCCACTCTGTCATTGCCCTTCAGAAGCCTGGCCTCCCTGGCTCCAGCTGCACCAGTGGCCAGAGCTGTGATTCTAGGGTTCCCTTGGATGAAGCCCAGAGGAAGTGGCACATTATTCTGTGGGTGCCCACATGTACACACTTGCTCTGGAAGTACAGTGGTGAACAAGGCCTGACCCCTTCAAATACTGAGACTATGGGGTGAAATGGGTCCTAGAAGATTCAGGAGGGTGAGGAGTAGAAGATAGCTCCTGTAGGAGCCCAGTGGTGCTGGTCCCCCAGGAGTCTCCCAAGAGGGAGCCACTGCTAAAGGGACCACAGAAGGGTGAGGGTGTGTGAAGGGGTCAGAAGGTTCTGAGCCGAGGGAGCGTCCTGGGCACAGGAGGATAAGAAGGGCGTTGGAGAGGACGGTGAGGGCAGGACATGGGGCTCCCCATGGAGCGGGGCCACACACAGGAAGCCTAAAGTCTTTTACATATGCCCTGGGAACTGAAGGGAGGCACTTGAGGGTCTTAGGGTTGCTGACTTGGCCTGATGCACATGCCAAAGAGATGGGTTGCCGGATCACAAGGGAACAGTCAGGAGCCAAAGTGCACAGCTGGTTGAATGGGGATTCCACACCTACAGCTGCACAGCACGAGAGAAGCATGCACACTCATCACAACATCATAACATGCAGCCCCAACCTGACCCAGGACACACACACCCCATTGTGCAGCTTAAGCTTGTACCGTGCATGCACACGTATCTCACCAAGGAGGGACACACGCAGGAGACAGCACACAGCCATCCTGCACTGTCTCCTTGGGAGCTGCTTAGGACATCTGCCCATGCAAACTTGCAGTGATGCCCCATGCTCATGTGTGCATGCTCATGTGTCCACACACATGTTCAGGAGCTTGGGCACAGGCCACACGCTCCAGGGGACACACTTTGCTGATGTTTATGTCCCACCATAGGCCAGTCCTCTTCCAAACCACTGCCAAGGCAGGACCCAGCACTGGAACCCAGTGGATGCAGAAGCTCACCTACAGGCCCCCGTTTTCATGAGCCCTCCTGTCCCTGCACCAAAGCCTCTTCATCTTTGCTGTAACAGCTGTCCCCTGGCCCAGGGTCAAGGTGAGGAATCTTCCTCACCCTCAGAAGACAAAGCACAAAGCCTGAGGAGGAGGGGAGCCCCCAGGGTCCCCACTTCTGCCACAGCCTCTTCTCTTGTTATCTTGTTTGTGCTGTGAGAATGTAAAGGGAAGTGTTCAGTACCAGGGGGCCAGCCTCCCTGTGCATCCACGGGGCACCTCTGCTGGCAATTTCTGTTGCCCTTCTGGAACCTTCCAAACCCCCTGCAAGCAGGACCATGTGTGTGCCTAACTGTGAATGGTTTAGACAAATGCAAGTGTCTGTGGACCTGCCCCAGGCCAGGCACTGTGGACAGGTGTTTGTTCCTGGCCCTGGCCTGCTGCTTGCCTGTGTGGACCCCTGGACCCACTTCTGCCCCTTTCTCTGTCCTCTGCACAGCTGCTTGCATGCGCGCGCACACACACGTACACATATCCCTCCACTTCACCCTCTCGTTCATCTTCAGCAGCCCCAGCATGCCAGACTCTGGAGCCCCCATCCCCATGGCCCCACCATCCCATTGTACCCTGCACTCTCATTGACCCCCACCATCACCTCCAGCACTGTCATAGACACCATCACCCCCCCCCCCCCCCCCCCCC
>PVKS010003334.1:0-30189 GCA_004027875.1 Aplodontia rufa | reverse complement strand
GCTCAGAGGCAGCAGGAGGGCCCACCATGCCTGGGGAACTGCCCTTGCCTCTCACTGAGCTCTGGGCTGCTTTGGGGGTGCTGACTCTCGGCTAGGATGTGGTGCCCTTGAAGCAGGAGAACTGCAGGGCCATGCAGAGATGGCCTGGGCCCTCGGGCCTGATTTTGACAAACTTGGACATTGTGGGGTATGGAGGGAGCTGCACCCTGTAACATCCATCCCTGTGGATGGATGGAGATTCCAGGCCTGGAATCTCACCTCCTGCTTGTTGGCTGGTGACTTTGGACCAGTTACCTTGCTGAGACTCTGCTAGTCTTGCCGTGATAGGGGGCGGGGCACCGTTGTCTGCCTGCCTGAGGGTGCCAGTGTCATGCTGCCACCTGTCAGGTCCCTGCACCGTGGGCTCTGAAGGAAAGGCTTGGCGGCTCCTGCCCCAGGCAAGTGCACATAAGTGATTTCAAAGCCAATGACAGGGAGAAGCCCTGCCCCCTGCCCACTCCCTGCCCTCTATGTTGTTCCCAGCCCCAGCCTGGGTCTGACCCTGGGTCTGGCCCAGGCCTCCTGCTGATGGCTCCTCCAGGTCTTCCTGGTCCCTGCAGCATGCCCTGTACACCATGCCTCATGCCCAGCTTGCACCCTCCACGCTGGCCACTTGCTCCTGGCCCACACTGCACACGCTCACTCGCACATCTGCAAGGCAGCGAGCACACTTGCACAATGCCACATACTGGCACTCGTGCCCTGGCCACATGCTCACACATGCCCTCCGCACACCACTTGGACTCTCACACACGCTCACTGGTGCACTGCATGTGCACAGTACCACACGACATCCTGGCTCCACCTGCAGGACACATGGCTCTCTCCCAGGTTTCCACATGCCTGCGCTCTTTGGGTGCTGGTGCAGCCCCAGGGAGCCCCAGTTCTCCATCTGAGTGCTGGCTTGGGGTGGCTGTCCTCCTTGTGCAGATGGTTAGTCTGGCTGCAGCCATGGCACTGTTGGGGCAGGTATTGGGGGTGCGGTTGGGGAGCCAGGAAACCTGCCTGGTGGTCCAGGCTCAGTGCCAGCCTCCTCCTGTCATTCAATGGGCCACCAGGAGCTCTGCCATCAAGCAACCCTGCCTCTGGGAATAGCTCCTTTCCTTACTCTCACCTCAGGCCTGCCCTAGGACGCACAGGGACCTGAGAGCAGCCTGGCAAGGGCATGCTGTAGGCAAAGGCTCTGACGACTGAGCCTGCTGGAAGCTCATGTGGCAGAAAGGTGGGGCAGTGAGGCCTGGACCTTGGAGTCCCTTTGGGCCTTGCCTGAGATGAGGCCAAGGCATCATGGTCAGTGGGGTGGGCGCAGGGGTGATAGGGCCTGTCTCTTCCCCAGAATTATCAGTAATAGCTGCTCGGCCTCTGTGGGTGCAGCCTCGGTAATGTGCAGGAGGTCTCAGCCGGCTACTCCAGGCCAAGGAAGGACATCAAGAAGAGCCTAGTCCAGGCAGGCCCTTTCTGTGCACCCCCAGAGTGGGCCCCCATGTCTGTCTGTGCCTCTCTGTCTTCCTGGCAGCTCACCCTGGCTTCCAGCCAGGTTCCCTGGGCGGTCCTTGTGCCCAGGCAGGCTGTGGACAGAGGAAGGTAGCCTGCTGTGAGGCCCGGCAGGCGGGCATGGTGACCGTGCTGGGCTCCCACGCTGTCTGGGGGCCCTCCTGCACCCCTCTGCCCTGTGAGGATGGCTCTCTGCTCTGCCCCCTCCCTCCAAGAGTAGGTTAGCTGTGTGCTGCTGAGGGCCAGCCTGGCCACCCTGTGGGTCAGCCTTGGGGCCTCCTTGGTGAAGGCTGAGGTGGGACAGATAGTGGGTTGGGAGGCCAGCTGTCCAAGCACCAGAGGCTTGGCTTGGTACCCTGGAGGAAGGCCTGTCCCAGACCTCTGGACCCTGAGATGTGCACACAGGTTGTCCTGGGCCCTCAGCAGAGGTCTGATGAGGACCCCACAGGGCCTCCAGGGACCAGCTGCCCTGCTGTCCGAGGCCCAGGAAACCCAGGGGAGTGCACAGGACACCCTGAGTGGGAAGGGCTGCCCACCCGCCTCCCACCCTCCAGGACAGTCCCCAGAGCCCAGCTCGCCTGCCCCTCCCCCAGCACAGCCTTCCCAGGACACAGGCAGGCACTGTTCAGAGGCCGCAGGACTACAGAGTGCCTTTTGTGGCTGGTGTCTGCGGACGCCATTGGCGGCCCAGAGTGGGTGGGGAGGGATGCAGAGGCCTGGGCCTAAGTCCGGTCTCTTAGTGTGGACTAGCCCGGGATGGGGCACTCTGGGCCTTGGTGAGTCAGACACGCTGAGGCTGTCCAGGGCAGGTCTTAGTTGCCCAGCCTCTCTGGTCCTACTGCCCTTGGACACCCAGCGAGCACACGCTGTGTGACGTTGAGCACACGCTGTCCTCTTGCCCTGTGACCTTGTGGAAGCACACATGTGTGCTTGTGCACCCTCATGCACACACATGTGCACACAAAGAGACACACTGACACACATGTGCTCACATACCTGCACACAGGTGCTACCACATGAACACACATGTGCTCCCACATGAACACACATGTGCACACACGTGGGCTCTTCCACCTCCCGGTCTCAGAGGGGACATCTCCGAGGATCCTCGTCCTCCTGTTCTCCCTGCTGCCCTGTCTCCCGCAGCCAGAGGGTCCTCTAGTGGAGAGCACATCAGCCCCGACTTCACTTAGCCCAGAACCCTGATCAGGTGCTGTCCCCAATAGAATGCCAGCCCTAGGTGCCAGACCCCATCTCACTCGCACTGTGTGGAACAGGGATGGCCTGGGATACAGCCAGTGCCACAGCCGCATGGCCTGGACTCAATGCCTGGCAGGGCTTGGCGGGGTCTGGGGGTGTGTGGGGACACAGAACCTGAAGAAGTGGACCCTGGGTGCCCCAGCCCTGCTCAGCTTTCTGCCCACTGGGACCAGCTCTGGGTGAGAAGGCTGTGGAGTGGTTCCCTGGGGGGCTGGGCAGGTGCAGGCCAGGCCTTAGTTGAAGGGCTAGGGGGCTGCTGGGGCTGGGCCAAAGCTGGCATGAGCAGGTGGGTGCCAGTGCCCACTGGTAAATACAGGAGCCTCTGTGCTGATGGACTGAGCCTTCTGCTCACCCCTGCCTGCCCTGCCCTGTGACCTGGCCAGAAACAGCAGGGCAGGCCACTCTTCTTCTGAAACTCAACATTAGTAGTGATGGCATTTGGGCCAACAGACCCCTCCTGGAGGCCAGGGTGTACCAGGAGGTGGCCTGAGCCATGCTGCTCACTCCCCTGCCCCAACTATCTGGTGGCCCTGTGGCCCCACTTGTGGGGCCTCCATGCTCCCAGGTCCCCTATTTGAGACCCTGTGGATGGAACTGGTTGAAGGTTGAGGGCTCACTCCAGCAGCCCAGGTCTCAGGGGCCAGCTCTCTGAGGGCACGGGGCAGCACCCTGGAAGCCCCTTACCCTGTCCCCCTTACTGCATCCTCAGTATCCAGCCAGGAGTGTCCCCTCAATGTCCACCACCTCCTGCTGGCTCTGGGACCTGTCCCTCCAGCCTTCTTCCCCAGGCCAAGGTCCCCTAGCCGTTACCCTCCCAGCAGGTAAGCCCAGGGCTGCCAGGGTGGTCCCTTGAAAGGCAGTTCTGCTGCTGACCTTCACTGCCACCTCTGGGACACTGAGCAGGCCTCATACCTCTGGTGGGTGCTCAGGGGATGTGGGGGACCATGACATAGGACTGGCTGCAGACTCTTAACCTCAGGTAGGCAGGCCTGCAGGTTCCCTGCTCTGCTTAGTAGGCCCGCCGTGACTGGTCTTATACATCAGGGAGCAGCACGTCTCCCCTGGGCAGGAGGCTGGCTGTGCAAGGGTCAGCAGAGCAGAGGCATCTGCACCAGGAAGTCAGGTGGCTTAGTGGAGAGGGGGACTGGCTGTGACCTGCTCCCTCCCCACTGGCTGCACTGCTGGGTGGAATGGGCAGTCTGGCCAGGGGCCTTGGGGACAGCGGGAAACAGATGAAGGACCTTGCCCAGGTGGGTCTAGGTTAGGCAGTGCCCAGCTTGCTGGGCTCAGGGTGGCTCTATGCATCCCTGCTCAATGTGCCCATGGGCAGAGGCGCAGCCAGGCTTTTCTGGGGCTGGGAGATGACCCCAGTTTGGAGTCAGTCCAAGGTTCAAGTATGGTTCTTCCGCCTGTTCTCTGTACTGGAGGAAGCTGCCCAGTGGCTTCCCCTCGGTTTCTTCATCATGGAATGGTGTGTCATAGTGCACCCTGTCAGAGTGGGGTTGAGGCAGGGTGGCCCCATCCTCCTTCGGTCCCTCCCCAGGTCCTGTGCCTAGAGTTGAAGGACATGAGGTGCAAGTGAGTTCCTGGCACAGAGGGTGAGATGGGGGCTTCCTGCAGGAGCACACGTGGACACAGGGCTGCAGTGGGAAGCAGGACTGAGGCTAGCAGCGTGGACAGCAGGCAGTTGGGACAGTTACCAATGGTACCACGTTAGACCCTCAGCACCACAGCTCTGTAGCTCCTGCTGGGGAGGGGGCTGCCCACATACCCACTCTGGGCCGGTAGATAGGCTCGGATCTGCTGGGGGTGGGGATGGCCAGAATGACCTCCGTCCTCTACTCTTTCTGCTTGTACCCTGCCTGTGGTTGGCAGATTCTTCCCAGAAAAAAGGAGGGTGATTGAGGGAAGGAGAGGGCAGAGAGGGCTGTGAGCAGGACCCATACCAGGACACTGGCCAGTTGGGCACCGCCAAGCATGGTGCACCCTCCCTGCCCAGGTGGTGTGGGGGAGGAGGGACTGCACTTGCCTGGCTGGACCCTGTTCAGCAGGTAGGCACGCTGGTCAAGATGGACAGGCAGGGAGACCCAGCAGGTGCTGTGGAAGCTGCAGGGCCAGTGTCTGTTCCCCAAGCCCTTGTGCCTCACTGCAGCCAGCTGAGCCAGGAACCCACTCTCCCAGCTGAGCTCATGAACCCTCTCTGCTCTTTCTCTTCTAGCTGCCACTGGTGGCCACGGGCAGGCGCCAGGGCCCTGGACTTTAGGAGCCATTGCTGCCCTCTCACCTGAAGCGTGCTCTGTCCCCATCCTGTCCTCACCCAGCCCCTGCTCCTGGCCCTCTGCCCCCTGCCCCTGGCCCGGCCCTGCCTGCAGCCGGACCCTGGCATGTCAAGGCCTGGCCTGCGCCTGCCTGCCCAGCCCGCGGAACCCCGGCGGCCCCGCGAGCTAGGATGAGGGGCCAGGCCGCCGCCCCAGGCCCTGTCTGGATCCTCCTGCCGCTCCTGCTGCTGCTGCTGCTGCTGGGGCGCCGGGCACGGGTGGCCGCTGGGGCAGACTCAGGGCCAGGGGCTGAGCCTTGCGCCACGCTGGTGCAGGGCAAGTTCTTCGGCTACTTCTCCGCGGCTGCTGTGTTTCCAGCCAACGCCTCGCACTGCTCCTGGACCCTGCGCAACCCGGACCCGCGGCGCTACACTCTCTACATGAAGGTGGCCAAGGTGCCTACACCCTGTGGCGGCCCCGGCCGTGTCCGCACCTACCAGTTCGACTCCTTCCTCGAATCCACACGCACCTACCTGGGCGTGGAGAGCTTCGACGAGGTGCTGCGGCTGTGCGACCCCTCGGCGCCCCTTGCCTTCCTGCAGGCCAGCAAGCAGTTCCTGCAGATGCGGTTCCAGCAGCCCTCCCAGGAGCACAGCCCGGGGTCCCTGGGCTCCAGGGATGACTTCTCTGTGGAGTACCTGGTCGTGGGCAACCGAAACCCCAGCCGGGCCGCCTGCCAGATGCTGTGCCGCTGGCTGGATGCCTGCCTGGCTGGCAGCCGTAGCTCACACCCCTGTGGCATCATGCAGACCCCCTGTGCCTGCCTGGGCGGTGAGGCCAGTGACCCTGCCTCCAGCACCTTGGTCCCCCATGGGGATGTCTGCTTGAGGGACGGCGTGGCAGGCGGCCCCGAGAACTGCCTCACCAGCCTGACCCAGGACCGGGGTGGGCATGGCGCACCAGGTGAGTGACCAGTGGGCAGAGGACCCGAGGAGGCCCTGCAAGCAGGAGCATGAGGGTGCAGTCCCCAGGGCAGGTCTGGCCAGCAGCCCCTTCGTCCCAGCAGGTGCTCCAAGGGCAGGGAGCCTGGTCCCGTGGCTTGTGCCTCTGGAGGACTGAGAGAAGGGAGGAACCCCAGGCCCACTTCCTGCAGGTTGGGGGAGCTTAAATTCCCACATGGGGGGAGGCCATTTCTTTTTCTCAGGAACGACAATTCTAAGGGGCCCAAGACTGCTGTGGCCTGTGGCCAGGGACAGGTACATGGGCAGAGTGGATACAGTGGGCAGGTGGCCTCTATGGAGATGTGGCCAGCAAGTGACACCCTGCACCCCGTCACATGCTCTAGGGGATACAGCAGCAAGAACAGGAAGAAACACTGGCCTTAGAGCCACCAAACAGCTGGCAATGAGCAGCCCTCACCAGCAGTGACCAGGGTGACACAGTATGCATGAGGCCTGGCTCTCGTGGGGCTGCTCTATCTACTGAGGTCAGGGAGGTCACTTAGCCTGAGGACTGTGTCCAAGATCCGGGAGATGTGAGGGGTCAGCATTCCAGGCGGAGGGGACAGCAGGTTCAAAGCCCGAGATGGGTGAGTGCTTGGTGTGTCACCACCGGCCCAAGGTGTGTCAGCTTTTGGTTTCCCCCAGGGAGGTGGGAGCGACCACGGGCTGGAAGCCATGGGTGGGCCTGATGGCCACAGTGCAACAGGACTGTCCTGCCCACACCTGGGAAGCGGAACTCTGGTGCCCTGTGTGCTGTGGAGAGACGAGCAGGGGGCGTCCAGGACTTGGGTGGAGCCCCAGGGGCTGGACAGAGTTGGGCATGGGCAGGGGCTGGACTTGGAGACTGTGTGGGGCTGGCTGCACAGGCCTGGAGTTCAGGGGTGAGGCTCGCCTGGGTGTTTGATGGCTGGAGGTCTGTCATGGACAAGGGGGCCCTTGAGGACATCCAAGGCCCTCAGCCTCTTTAGGGCCAGCAAGGCTGAAGGACTCCTCAGAACAGCATCTCTACAAGCATAAAATAGGTGCACGGGTTACAAAGGAAGCCAGTTATCCTGGGGCGCTGCTCCGTTCCTGGCTGCAAGCCGTGGGTCCCAGATGAGAAGCCTCCATGAGGCTGAGTGCAGCCAGCTGGGAGCCAGGGAAAGCAGGGAAGAGGCGAAGACTGAGCCGGCCCCTCCAGGGCCCAGGAGGACAGAGACAGCCCCCTGAGGGTTGGGGCCCAGGAGACCAAGTGCACATCCTGGGCAAAACAGACAGGCACACCACTGTGTCACCGTGGGGAAGGAGAGCTGAGGACCAGCTTTCTGGCTGGGCAGGCTGGAGGTCACTGTGACCTTGGCAAGGGCAGATTCAGTGGCATGGCGGGTATGGGAGTGGGCCCAAGGGAACCTGGGAAGAATGGCGCAGAGTGTGGATTGCTCT
This sequence comes from Aplodontia rufa, assembly GCA_004027875.1. Classification (NCBI taxonomy): domain Eukaryota; kingdom Metazoa; phylum Chordata; class Mammalia; order Rodentia; family Aplodontiidae; genus Aplodontia; species Aplodontia rufa. Next base: position 22,715 of record PVKS010003334.1, on the reverse strand, counting down.
TTGAGGAAGCAGAGAAACAGGCTGACGGCTGTCATGGTTTGGGGGAGGCATAAAAGAAGGAGGCTGGCGGTCACAGATCTAGCCATGAGTCCCTCTGCCACTCTGGGTCATTTAGCTGCACTGAACCTTGCTTCCTTCATCTGCAAAACGTGGGCTTTTCAGGGCTGTGCTATCGACTTGTGTGATGGATCTTGGGGTCCGGCCCACAATCACAGTCCTGGGGAGGCACTGATCATCAGTAGCTTCGTAGGATGGTGGCCAAACGGTTGCTGTTCAGAGCAGTGTGGAGCTTGCTCGCAGGAACCAGGACCCTTCTGGGCTGGCACGGTGGATGCCATGTGAGGAGCGGCTGGTGCTTGTGGGCCCTGGGACTTGGTGCTGGGGGAAGCCTGGAGCTCCGCCTTCCGTGGGCAGCCTGTGGTGGGAGCCGTGGCATAATGGCCAGGCTTTCCCTGGCATCTGTAAGTGACCTTAAGAGCTGAAGAGCCTGGGGCAGGGGCTTGGAGCAGAGGAGGGGCACCCTTGGGCTGCAAGAGCAGGACAGAAGTTGGGGGTCCTAGTGGGAGCCAGGACAGGGGGCTGGGCAGGCATTAGGAGGTGGCTGGTGCTGGCATGGTCAGGGCCCACCGCAGGGGTTGGAAAGGGACCATGAGGTGAAGCTGAGGAACTCCCAGAAGAAATGCTGCCGGCATCGAAGCAGGAGAGGCTGGATTGCTCCCATGGTTGTTGTCAGGAATGAGGACATCCACTGTGGAGGGGACGTGGGGGTGGGAGACACAGCAAGGAGGAGGATCTGGAGGTCAGTGGGACAGAGGGTGAATTGCCTGGGATACATCTGGCTGTCTGCTCAGAGCTTGGGCACCTGGGGCACAGGCTGGGCCAGGGCTCACCCTGGCCTGGCATGCACCTCTGGGCCGTCTCCATCAGGCCTCTCTTCCTAGATGTCCACACAGATGAGAGGTGGGAAGTGTTTCTGAGCACAGCATGATGAAGGATAAGCGTCCTTGTGTAGTATCCAGCAGGAGACTCTGGAAAGGCCAGGCAGAGACCGATTGATGGCAGTGACACTGAAGAGCAAGTTTGGGGAGCTGGGGTGTATGCGAGGATTCTGAGAAAGAATGTTGGGAAGTGGTGCTCAAAAGCAGGTGGGGAGATGTGTATGTGCAGTGTGTGATGGATCAGTGCCTGCAGGCCCTCTGCCTTCATGAACATAGGCACGCACTAATGCATGTGTGCATGTGTAGCATGCTATGCACACATACATTCATGTGTGTGTATTGTTTAAATGAAATCAAACATGTGGTTGGGTGTGGGTGAGCAAGGCAGAAATTTTACTTCGGCCGAAGGGTGAAAGAAAAATGCGTGCCTAGCAAGGAAGTGAGGGGTTTTTAACTCCAACCTGACGCAGTACTGCCCTTCGCCCTAATTGGAGAAGCTCAGGTGCACAGTCTGCGCAATTGGCGGTGATTAAGTGGAGGCAGGTGCAAGAGGAACTAGGTGGGGACTCGGAGAGAATGGGAGTGGGGGTCGCCGCACACATGGTGAGGGTCATAGTGATTCATAGTTCACAGGAAGAGGATGGTTGGGTACCAGAAGGGGTCCTTGGAAAGAGGTGGGCGGACACAGGTGAGGGAGTTACTATCTTCAAAGGGGGAGGGGGATCTAAAATGGAGGTAGTAGGTTACACATCGCAATCTTTCAAGTTTGACAGAAAAGACATACACCTTACAGTATGACCCTTGCAAGTATGTAGTGTGCATGTGACATGGGCATACTCATAGCACATTTTGCATGTTTGTGTGCAGTGCATTGAGTCCCCATGTATATAGTGCATTGTGCATTATTCATGCACATGAGCATGGTGTATGCACACATGTATGTGTGCACATGTGCATGCATGTGTGCAGTGCCTTGTGTTCATGCATGCAAACTGTGCCTTGTGAGACATGTGTGCACACAGTGATTGTGCGTGTGTCTGCATACATGTGAGTGAGCAAATACGTGGGGGTGTGTAGGTGCAGTGCATTGTGCATGTGCCTTGTGCTCATGCGTGTGTGTGTGCGCGCATGTGTGTGCATGGTGAGGGTGGCTCCGTGCAGCTATGTGCACAGTGCAGCGTGGAGTGCAGGGCTGGTGATTTGCAGGCAGATGGTTTGGAAGCATACGGTCAGGGCATCCAGCAGTGGAAGCAAGGAGCACGTCTTCATGGGTGGGGTGGTACGTAGTTGCAGCTCAGATCCTGGTGCTCATGCCCATGCCTGTTGCTTCCTGGACCATGGGGAGAACAATAGCAGTGACAGCACAGCCATTTCCTTGGCGCCGAGGCCTGCACACATTCGCTAGAACTCTTCATGGAGCCCCCAAGACAGGCTCCAGGCTCTGCATTAGGGCTGCCTCCTATGTCAGGGGCCTTCGCAGGGGCTGCTTCCCGGCCTGGAGTGCTCTCCCCCAGCACCTGCATGGATCCCTCATCTATCCCTCTCGGAGGCCCACCTGAGCATGCTCTCTGCCCACTCTGCCTCTCCTCCCATGCACGACACTTTTGAGCAGGCCGTGCAGGTCTGCTACTGCTATACCATTGCTGACTGCATGCCAGGAGGAGGCGCGCACCCCTCACTGACCCTTCCCCTGGAGTGCAGAACACTGCTGGTGTGCAGCAGATGCTAGTGAATGCATGTGAGTAACAGAGATGCTAGGACAGGGTCACATAGCTTCTAAAAGGTAGGCTGATAGACACCTCCATGTGGCAGGAGGGGAGAGGTCAGGCAACTTCAGAAGACATGGGCTAAGCTGCAACAGCAGCCAACTGGGTCCTCCCTGCCAAGCCCTGTGCCCAGGGACCTTTTCCCCACTGCTGCTCCACTGCACAACTCCCAGCTCTATGATGTGCACAGCCAAGCTGGGGAGATGGCAGGCCCAGACGAGCCCATGGCCGATTTTCAGCTCTGCCCCCACTGGGCCCGTCCAAATGCCACATGGCCACATCATCCCTCAGATTCCCAAACATTCTCAGGCCAGAGCAACTGTCCCTCTCCTCCTGAACCCCTCCTTGGCTGCCAGATCCTGTGCCCACCCCAGGTCCCTCTGCCATCCCCGTCCCATCTCTGTCTCCCCATCACTCCATCTTCCCCTCCATCTCTCAGCATCTTTCTGCTTCTGGTAGATGGGCATTTCTCTCAAGGGTTGTTTTAAATATTCATGTTTTAATTAAAGAATTTTATTGCAGAAGCAACACGTAAGATAATGGAGAAGCAGCGTCCTGGGGGTGGGAACAAGTGTGTCTGTGTCCCTGTGTGTATGTCCCTCCCTGTGTGTGTCCCCGTGTCTGTGGAGGTACACATGCCAAGGCAGGGGTGCAAGTCAGCTGACCTGTGAGTCAGAAGTGTGGACACACACACACATGTAAGGAACCCTGAAGGTCGGTGGGGCTGTGACAGAGGCTGATTGTTCCTCTGGCCTTGCCTCAGGGTTTCCCATCACTGTGCCCTGGGTCCGCCCTGCCAGCGACCCCACACATAGCCCCACCGAGTCCTGGGAAGAGGTCCTGGAGCTCACTGAGGTCTACAGGCCCAGAGGCCCAGCACAAGAGCTGGCAGAGGCTGGCCTGAAGTTGGAGGGAGGAGGCCTGGGGTGGAGGCTGGGGCTGCTAGGGAGATGATGGGGCTGGGGCAAGTAGCAGGGTCTCTACTCTCAGGGAAGCTGTGTGCCTCATCTTAGCCAGGGTGGCTGCTCTTTATGCACAAGGATCAATTTAGAAAGTCTAGAAAATACGACTTCAGTGCTGATCGGCAGCCCTGTTCCAGATGGAAAGAGCAGGATGGGCACAGTGGAGATGTTAGCGCCCCGAGCTGCCAACCCTAGTGCGTCACCTGCCTCAGTTCCGAGGCCAGAGCTCAGCCTGACCTGTAGGCTGCAAGGGAAGCAGAGAATCCTGGCCTAATTTGAGCACCGCTTCCCAGAAGGGCAGGGAGGAGGGATATCAGATCGGCACTGTGCAGCCAGAGGCCCAGGAGGACAGCACTTGTCCAGGTTGACCTGAGCTTTCAGGCTGGTAAACAGGGCACTGTTCTGAGGAACGCGAGCACCAGAAGCTCCTGCCAGACCCAGGGAATGACACAAGAAAGCCCGGCTCCCAGAGATAGAGGTCACTGGGCTCAGGAGCCTCAATTTCCCGCTGTGCATTGGGAATGGGGCAGGATTGGGCCTGTGTGAGCTTTACAGGAGCAGGTGCTCCACAGGAGGAGATGGGCAGATGTTCCAGGCCAGGAGTGAAGGGCCCTGGATGGGCTGAGTGGGGGAGGAGCTGCTACAGCCTCCAGTGCCTGTCCTCTTGTGCTCACTGGGAGGGGTTCTGGATCCAGTTCTCCCTTGACTCAGGTCCTATAGCCAGGATCGGAGCCTGGGCGCCCTTGTCAGGAGCCTGGGCGCCCTTGTCAGGAGCCTGGGCAGGGGACTATTCCTGAACCATGCAGTGAGTGCCAGGAGACCCCAGCCTGGCTGGGCAAGGGCAAGAATGGACGGCAGCCTGGGTGCTGCCCAACCTGCGGGGTTCGGGAGCCCTCTGCTGGAGGAGGATGGGAGTGCAGCTTTCCCTCTAAAGGGGATCCCGGAAACTGGGGAGGCCGGGATGGGGGAAGGGCTCCCGCTGAGCCCCGACCCAGCCCACTTGGGGTGCAGGATCTGAAGAGCCCACGGCCTCCCGGCCGGGTCGCCAGGGTGGGAAGGAGACCGGAGCCCCCTCGCAGTGCACCCTCGTCCCTGGGTGGCCGGCCTGCCTGGCGGCCGATAATTGGCTCCATTCATCGCCATAATGAGATGGAAATGAGGCTTCCAGACAGAGGGGCATTGAGTGGGGGAAGAATAGCGACTTCTTTCCGGGACCCCAGTGGCAGCCCACCCCCCAGCCCTGCCTGCTCCTCTGCTGCCCCCTTGCGTCCCTGTATGGCTTTGTGTCCTCGGCACTGCACTGCAGGGTAGTCCAGGAGCCCTACCCCAAATCCCCCTCTGGCAGGGACTCTGGAGTGGCCACGTTCACTTGGCAAACATTTATCGAGTGTCAGCTGTGTGAGGAAACACGTTAGAGACGAAAATGATTGTAAAATAGCAGCTGCCATTTTCTGCGTGTTCATTAGTGAGGGAGCTTAGCCAAGGTTGGGGATGACTTGAGATTAGGGCTCAGTATGTGACCCAGGATCAGAGGTTAGTCTACACTAACCTAAGGCTCAGTGCTCAGTGTGTGACCAGTGTCAGGAATTAATCCGTGACCAGGATCACAACTCATGTCAGGCTCAGTATGTGACTAGTACACAACCTATGACTTGGATCAGGGCTCAGTGTGACCAGAGTCAGGGCTGGGCTTGGTGGGGGCAGGAGGAAGTCCATCCTTTAAGCCAGTGTCCCCTCTCCCCAGTCTCTCCTTATGCCCCACCTCTCCCCTCCCCCTCCACATCCTCACCACCTGGGTCACCAAGGTAACCAGCCCTGAAATAGTGGGTGTTCTGGCAGCTGAGGCCTAACCTGGGTCTATCCTGAAAGGCTGCGCAGCAGTTGCCATGGGAACCGAGAGGCATCCTCCGATTAGCCTGGCTTGGACACCCTCTCTCTCCCACCCACTGCCAGTTTCCACATCATTCAGGCTTCCTCATGGGGGTTGGGCTGGGCAGCAAGGGGGCACAGGCAGCATGTGCCACCCAGACCCCGTTGGAAGGCCTGCCTCCCTGAATTGGCCCTCCGCTTTGTCTAGCTTCATGGATGGGATGGCTTCAGCAGGTGAGACCCCTGAGGCTGGGTCAGTCCTGGCAGGTGGCCTCAGTGGGGAGGGGTGGGATTTGGAACCTGATCTGGTTGAAGATTTGGAACCAACCTGGTTCCTTTGCTTGCCCTGAGTTAGGGCCTGTGATTGTCCTGTCCATCTTGCTGCTGGCGGCTGTGCTAGGGTCTGCCTGCCCTCGCCCTCAGCTCTGCCCTCCTGGCAAGGAGGGTCTCTGCTCACCTCCTCCGGTGCCCTCCCGCCCTCCTCTCTGAGGCCTTTCCACCATATCTGTAGCTAAGATGAAGTGAGATTTCTTTTTTTTTTTTTTTATGAATGCAACAACTATTTACTGATCACTATTAGAAAGAGGTTTCTTTTGAAGGAAATGGGGAGAAATAAGTTTTTTTTTTACAAGGAAACAATTTTATTTGGGGGAGGAAAAGAGAATGTATGTCCTTTTAGACTTATATATTGTAAGATGATATTTTCCATAAATAGCATTTCAAACTACATTTCTATTGAAGTAGGAATAGCACACCTTAAAACATTTTCTTCATCATATGATAGATTCGAACTTTGGAGGGTGGGTGTCATCATCAGAAGAATATTTTCTTTTTTTCCTTTTTTAAAGAGACAGGGACAGTGTGTGAGAGAGAAAGAAGCAATTTTATTTAGTTTTTCCTCTGGTTTTTGTTGTTTGGACACTTAGTTGTGTACATGGTGCTGGTGTTTGAACCTGGGTCCTTGCACATTCCAGGCAAGCACTGTAACCACTGAGCAACCGCTCTAACCCCATCAGAAGAATATTAACATCAAGGCTTATGGACTTGAGGTTGGTCTGGGCTATTTGGCCCTGCAGTGCAGAGAGTCCAGAAGAGCCACAGGTTCCATCTGGCCTATAACGTATATTCTGGCGGAGACAGCACAGACTACACTTTCATGTGGGCCTACTAGGCAAGCAACAAGGAATAAAATATCACTAACTTCGAAGGTTTTTCTAAGGTGATTCCACCGACTTATAACCTGGGTATGAAGTGAGATTTCTAGAGAATCCACATGTATAGCTCTAGCTCAGGATTCAAGACCCTTACCCTCCCTCCTCAGTACCATCAGTGCCACTCTGGGGCAGACTGACCTCGCCCCAGCACCTGGTTTCCTCTGCTGCAGACAGGGTGAAAACATTGCCTCAGGGTGGGCTGGGAGCCAATGCCTGGTGCCCCAGCAGGGCTTGTGGGACCAGAGGGCCAGGGTATCCCTGGAGAGCCACTCATGAGAGGGGGAGCAACCTAACTTGCGGGTGTGGGGCTGAGTCCAGCAATGGGGGCTGTCTGAGCAATGGGAGCAGGGTGGTCCCCCTTGTGACCGACACTCCACCCACTGGCCATGTCCTTCCAGGCAGACGCAGGGCCTGTGGCAGTGGGCCCCACTCAAGTGTGCTGCTTCTCTGGAGCACTTCGGGCTGTGGGCTCCAGAGGAGAGAGGGGTTTCCACGTCAGGCCAAGGTGTAGAAGATGCCCTCTCCATTAGTGACTCTGATTCCGCTCCTCGCATCCCTCCACCTGCACTGGCGCCCCCTGCTGGCCCAATCCTGGCACAGGAACAGAGAAGATGGGCTGTGCGGGACACACAACCAGACCAGGGCCCAATGTCCACACTGACCCAGGGGCTGTGCTCACACCCTGGCCTTTCCAAGTCCCTTGTTTAAAAAAAAAGAGAGAGAGAAAGGATGGGGAGAGAGAAAGAGAGAGAGAGTCAATTTTATTTAGTTTTTCATCTGACTTTTGTTTTTCCAACACTTAATTGTATAAGTGGTACTGGGGTTTGAACCTGGGTCCTCACGTATGCCACCACTCCAGGCCTCCAAGTCCCTTTTTGAAAATCTCTTTAGAGAGAGAGGTACAGTAAGAGAGAAAAAAATAATTAATTTTATGTAGTCTTTCGTGTGGCTTTTGTTGCTCCAAAACTTCATTGTGTGTGGTGCTGGGGTTTGAACCCACATCCTCACTCATGCCAGTGAGTGCTCTACCACTGAGCCACCTCTCCAGCCCTCCAAGTCCCTTCCTCCTCTTCTTCTTTTTTAAATCTCTTTAGAGAGAGAGGGACAGTGAGCAGGGGAGAGAGGAGAGAATCAGTTTTAGTTTTTCATGTGGCCTTCATTGCTCCAACACTTTGTTGTGTATGTGGTGCTGTGGTTTGAACCTGAGTTCTCGAGCATGCCAGGCATATAGCTGAGCCACCTCTCCAGCCCTCCAAGTCCCTTTTTGATGTTGATCCTCCTGTGGGTCAGTCCTGGGACGTCTGATGGTGTCCTCTGGCAGTGATGCATGTGAGGCCAGGAGGTGACCCAGGGGACCATTTGGGTGGTAGGGCTGCCCACTTTCTGGGTGGTCCTGCTGTCCCCATTCTCTCCCCAGGAGGTGAGGTCCCCTCCCCTAAGCCACAGGTACTGAGGCGCTGGAGGCCCTCCCACCTGCCAGGAGCTACCTGCCCTTGGCCAGCTCATTCTCAGTCCCTGGAGGGGCCTCTTGTGCTGTCTGTTGGGCAAACTGCTGGCCACATGAGGCAGTGGCTCCATGGTGGGCCATGGCAGCACCTCTTGCCTCCTCCACAGAGACACCCAGTGTCATGGGCCTGAGCCCAGCCACTAATATGCACCTGGGGAGGGCTAACTGCCATCTTGAAGTCCAACTGACCCTGCTGCTCTGGAACATCCCCAGGACACCAGTGGATGTCAGAGGCCAAAGGCCGTACAGTGGGAGGTGCCCAGCGGGAGGCCTGGTGGCCACAGCCCCTTTCCATAGCTCACCAGTGCAGACTGCATGCCCACAGATGGGAGCGACCCTCCCCTGCTCCTTGCTCCTGAATGGCTCCCTGGTGCCCAGAGCTGGCACTTCAAGCAGCCCTCGGTATTCTCAGAGGGCTTGGGAGCTGATACCCTCAGGAGCAGGAGGTCTGGGTTGTTGGAGGACAATGGGAACTATCTGACCCGGGGTAGAGGAAGATCCATGGTGGGGGAAGGAGGTGGCTGGAGTCAGAGCAGAGCAGTGGCAGAGGGGCCTGGAGGCCTATAGGGTTGTGTCCGGGACTCAGCAGGTGGTCAACTTGCTGGGTGTAGGATTCTGCCTGGCTGGGCCTCTGGATCTGTCAGGCAGGGCCCTGGGCCTTGGTGGGCATGGGGTTGAGGGCGCTTGGGCAGCAGCCAAGGCTAGCCTGCCCCCTCAGTGCAGATGAGGCACCAGCTCAGGGTCTGGACCATAAACTGAGGGAGGGCCTGGGGAAGGGATCCAGTATGCAGGAAGGAGCCTTAGCAACAGGGTCTGTCTAACCTGTATGGGTGGGAGGCCGGCCACACTGTCCTCCCCCAAACCTGCCTGGGCTCTGCAGTGTGCCAGCCCCACACTGGGACCTCCGAGCATGGGGCTGACCCGAGCTTTCCAGAGGAGCCCAGGAGATGGGTGCCCCCCTGCCCCCTGCCCACATGGCTCTCCCAGAACTACTTCCATGCCTAGCTCCAAGCTGGCTGCTGCTACCCACTTGGGCCCATGGTCCCAACCCGCCCAGCCACAGCCATCTGGCCCTGAACCAGCCCTCTGGTTTCCCCAGGTGGCTGGAAACTCTGGTCTCTCTGGGGCGAGTGCACGAGGGACTGCGGAGGAGGTCTGCAGACGCGGACACGTACCTGCCTGCCCACGCCAGGCGTGGAGGGCGGTGGCTGCGAGGGGGTGCTGGAGGAGGGCCGCCTGTGCAACCGCAAGGCCTGCGGATGTGAGTGTGCCAGTGGGGTGGGCGGGACGGGAAGAGGCTGCAGGTGGGCCAGGGGCCTGGGTGGGACCAGGATGGGAAGAGGGTGGGCCCGGGCAGGGCTTCGAGGATCCTGGGGCAGAGCTTAGCCAAGCGTGAGCACCAGGACGGGGAGGGGGACCTGGAGCCAGGTGGGACTAAATGGGGCTTCCTTCTCAGCTAGGCAGCGTACTCCCTTACCTACCAGGCCAGTGGTCCCACCGGATTGGCTCAGAACCTGTCTCTCTGCTAAGGCTCCCTGATGACCATATGCATCTTTTAGCTGCTCTCCTAAAGTTAAATCAAGTTCCAATGAGATGGGCATTCTTTGGGCTGTTCTCTCCTTGATGAAGTCTCCTGGGGAACCTAGCCCATCCCAGGAGCCTGGGGAGGCCCCAGCACATTGGTCAGGGGTGGGAGACAGGCAGGGGCCGGGCACAGATGGGATGTTGAGGAGGGAGCAGCAGCAGCTTAGAGAAGCTTCCTACAGGTAAGGAGGCCCCATGGGCTGAGGGGAGGACAGGACTGCCAGGCAGGGCAGACAGGACCTGTAGGACCCTCAGCACCACGTCCTGTGGGTCCATGGTGACCAGAGGAGATTTGGCACTAGGCCAGGTGCTCTGAACCTAGTTTCCCAGCCATCCAGTGGGGCCATGTGGATGTGGTCCTTGTACACAGCCAACTGTGGCCAAGGACAGGGCACCCCAGCCAGGATGCTGACCCGACTCTACCCTGCAGCTGCTGGGCGCACCAACTCCCGGAGCCAGTCCCTGCGGTCCACAGATGCTCGGCGGCGGGAGGAGCTGGGGGACGAGCTGCAGCAGTTTGGGTTCCCGTACCCCCAGACAGGTGAGCCAGAGGGGGCAGGGCTGCCTGGCACAGTGATCTAGCGGGGAGGTTTCTGGAACTAGGTCTCTAGGTAAATGGTCTAAGTGGCTGCTGTGGATTATAAATGATGACTCTTCCACAATCAGACTCTTAGGTGGGTTCCAGGCTCTTGTCTGCAGGCAGACTGGCTTTGGGGGAGCTGGAGTGAGGTACAGGGGTCTGTCCCAGCCACACTCCAGGGACACAGAGTTGGCCCAGGCCTGTGGGGAAGCAGGCAGCCCTAGAGAGGGCAGTCTTAGGGGCAGTCCTCCAGGTAGGGAGGTGGCTGTGGCCACTTGGTGACGCCTAGATGTGGGCCTGCAGGTGACCCAGCGGCGGAGGAGTGGTCCCCGTGGAGCGTGTGCTCCAGCACCTGCGGCGAGGGCTGGCAGACACGCACTCGCTTCTGCGTGTCCTCCTCCTACAGCACGCAGTGCAGCGGGCCCCTGCGGGAGCAGCGGCTGTGCAACAACTCGGCCGTGTGTCCAGGTGGGCGCGGCCGGGGGGCGCGAGCGGGCGGCAGGGCAGGCGCCGCCGCCTCAGAGGGCAGCAGCGCCTTTCTGTCCCTCAACAGTGCATGGAGCCTGGGACGAGTGGTCACCCTGGAGCCTTTGCTCCAGCACCTGTGGGCGCGGCTTTCGGGACCGCACACGCACCTGCAGGCCCCCCCAGTTTGGAGGCAACCCCTGCGAGGGTCCCGAGAAGCAGACCAAGTTCTGCAACATCGCCCTGTGCCCTGGTAGGTGAGAGGGAGGGCCTGGGACAGGCGGCACAGAGGACGGTCACCCCCGTGTGCTCTGAGATTGGAACCTCGTTCTGCCCCAGGGGGCAGGGAGGGGTACGGCCCCACTGCAGTCCCAGCCGGGCATGGGTACCGGGTGTTCACGCTGGCTTCCTCCTCCTTCCTCCCCCGGGCCGGGCAGTGGATGGAAACTGGAACGAGTGGTCGAGCTGGAGCACTTGCTCCGCCAGCTGCTCCCAGGGCCGGCAACAGCGCACGCGGGAGTGCAACGGACCTTCCTACGGGGGTGCCGAATGCCAGGGCCACTGGGTGGAGACGCGAGACTGCTTCCTGCAGCAGTGTCCAGGTCAGGGCCGGCCTGGTGAGCCTAGGGGGTGGGCCCCATGGGGCGGCCCCTGCACGAGGTTGTGGGTCAGCGCGCTGGCCAGACGCACGTGCCTCCTGCGCAGTGGCACTTGCTGCTCTGCATCTTGCTGATCTCAGGTTTCTCTTCCTGGTCTTGATTTTCTTTCCTCATGGCTACTGCCCCTTGGGTCCTGTGTCTCTGTGAACTCGTGACCCATTCATGCCCTGCGTCCCTACTGCTGCCGGACCCTACCCTCCTGTCCCCTCACCTGTGCCTCCGTCTGGCCACCACGCAGTGGATGGCAAGTGGCAGACCTGGGCCTCCTGGGGCAGCTGCAGTGCCACATGTGGGGGAGGCAGCCAGCGGCGGGAGCGTGTCTGCTCCGGGCCCTTCTTTGGGGGAGCAGCCTGCCAGGGCCCCCAGGACGAGTACCGGCAGTGTGGCACCCAACGATGTCCTGGTAAGACCCCTCCCACATCGCAGCTGGGCTCCAGGGAGAGGCGGGGGTGGCTGGGCAGCTCCGGCTTAGTTAGGACCGTAAATGCCCCTTCCCGTCACCTGCCCCTCACTGTCTCTGTTCCCTTGGCAGAGCCACATGAGATCTGTGATGAAGACAACTTCGGAGCTGTGGTCTGGAAGGAGACGCCGGCTGGAGAGGTGGCTGCAGTCCGATGTCCCCGCAATGCCACAGGTGAGGGCTAGACAGCAGGTGGTGCAGAGCTTCTATAATGTCCTCATGGAGATGTGACCATCCCCTGGCCCCACTCCAGGCAGCCCCGTGTGCATGCAGATGACCACAGCACAGGTCAGGAGTCTGGGACCACAGTGTGGGGACATGCTGGCAGCCACTGTGCCCCAACACCATCAGGGCATCACCCATGCCGTGCCCTTTGTGTGAGGTGTCCTTTTGAGATTCCATAACCCCATGAAGTCACCACCAATGCCCACATACAGGCGGGAAACAGGCACACAGAAGACTGCATGCTTACCTTGGGCTTGCAGGTGTGCTAGGTGGCAAGTCTCCTTTGAGTGCCAGCATTGATAACCCCATGCCAGCCCAGAGGTGAGAGGACAGGGAGAAGCAGGAAAAGGGCTTGGCCATGCACAGGTGTCGTCTCTCTCTCCTGTTTGAAGGAGTGCGGGTGGTTTCTGTGCCAAGAGGGAGCAGGTGGGGGGCTAAGGCCCCAGGTCTAGCCTTGCCTCTGCCCTCATCTGCTGTGTGGCATTGAGGAAGTGATCCAGCCTCTGAACCTCAGCTTCATCATCTGTAAAATGAGGCCTTAGCAGATCCTCCACATAGGACCTTGGTGGTGGGAGCTGGGGCCCAGGGGGCAGGGTGGCTGCGGTGCTGTGTATTGCCAGCCTCGCTCGCTGTGCCCCCTACTTTTGTTCCACATTTCTGCTGGCGTACTGCAGATCCACAGGAGCTAGGTGAAGGGAGTAAACGTCACGTGTGCCTTGCCCAGCCTTCTGTCTCCGTGCATGCCTGCATACATGCACACCTGCATCTCACTCTTGTCACCACCTAAATCTATGCCCGGGGAGTCAGCATCAGGCCACCCTGTGGTTCCTGTTGGGTGACAGGGCTGTCACCTCCTTGTGTAACATCAGCTGTCCCTGTTCCTCTGAGGACTTCCTGGGAGTAACTTCTATCAAAGCATGAACCTGTGTTTCAGGCTGTTGATCCAAATGCCGAACTGTCCCCAAAGGCTTCCCCTGTGTCCCTGGGCTGATGAGAGCCTGCAGCCCCATGGATGAAACAGGGCAGGGGCTGGGTGCTCCTCTGCTGCGAGGAGCCCTGAAAGAGGCGCTGGCTGAGCTCTGGAGCCATTGCCCTGACCTGCAGGGGACCCAGGAAGGTTTGGTGCCTGTCTGTCCCCAGCACGGTGCTTAGCAGCTCACAAGTGTGTGGCACAAAGGGAACAGGGCTGGCCCTGCCCCTGTGTCTGGGGGCCTAGAGGCCAGTACAGAGTGGCCCTTGTGGGAGCCATGTGTGGGACTCCTGTGCTGGGCAGTGAGCATCCACCTGAGAAGTAGGAGGTCTCCCCAGGCCTCATCCTGCGACGCTGTGAGTTGGACGAGGAGGGCATCGCCTACTGGGAGCCACCCACCTACATCCGATGTGTCTCCATTGACTACCGGAACATCCAGATGATGGTAAGGGCTGGCCCTGGTCCAGGGCCTGCCTCTGCCTATCCCACGGAAACTGTCCCTGTGCCTTTGGACACGTGGTGAGGGCCCACACCTGCCTGGACATAACAACATCCAACCCTCTCCCCCACCCAGACCCGGGAGCACCTGGCTAAGGCCCAGCGTGGGCTGCCCGGGGAGGGGGTCTCGGAGGTCATCCAGACGCTGGTAGAGATCTCCCAGGATGGGACCAGCTACAGCGGGGACCTGCTGTCCACCATCGACGTCCTGAGGAACATGACGGAGATCTTCCGGAGGGCCTACTACAGCCCCACCCCTGGAGATGTGCAGGTGGGCCCTCAAGAGGAACACCTGGGAGGAGGTCCCAGGAAAGTGGCTGGGAAGCCATCCTGGACCCCAGGCAGAGGCCATGCCCCAACCTTGGCCATAGTAGGGGCTGTGACCCTCAACCTAATGTAAGCCTCAGCCCTGGTCACAAGCTGAGCTCTCATCCTGATGGCAGTCTGAGCCAAAGTCCTTGTCACACACTGAGCCGCCACCCTAGTTATAGGCCGAGCCAGGGTCCTGGTCACACGCTGATGAGGTGTTCTCTTTCATTGGCTCTTCTTATTTCCAGAACTTTGTACAAATCATCAGCAACCTGCTGGCAGAAGAGAACCGGGACAAGTGGGAGGAGGCCCAGCTGGTATGATCTGGGGCCCACGTGGTCAGCAGCACAGGGTGGTGCAGGCATCTCTGGTGCCCCCTAGACCCCAGGCCAGCATGGGGTGGGGTCCCTTGCTGGCTCATGGCTCACCCTTGAGAGCCTGTTTCCTTATCTGTGGAAGGACAGTGGCTTGTCCTGTGGGCTCCATGGCAGAGCAGGAAACAACTGATCTCATGGTGCATGGCCAGAGGACTGGGAAGTGGCAAGTCTTCCTCATCTGGGAAGAGGGGTCAGCCAACCCTCCTCACAAGCTGACCTTGAGCCTCGGCCTTGTGCCTGTCCCCAGGGTACCTGGCATGGGCCCTGAGACTGGGCCCCAGCGATCCTGTCCACAAAGTGGGGGTCGATAACACAGAGGTCACTGCCCCTGCTTCCTACAGTGCCGGCAGATGACCAGCAGGACCCAGAAAATGAAGGAAGGGAGGCCAAGAGAAGGCAGGGTGTCCCCAGCTGGGGGAGTGCATGCCTCCCCTAGACCCAGTTGCTCTCCCCAGATGGGCCCCAATGCCAAGGAGCTCTTCCGGTTGGTGGAGGACTTTGTGGACGTCATCGGCTTCCGCATGAAGGACTTGAGGGACGCATACCAGGTGACAGACAACCTGGGTAAGCCATCCCTCACTCTGCTGGCCCCTCCACACCCTGCCCTGCAGTCACATTGGGAGGGTCTCAGACCCAGGCAAGGGCCTGGAGACGGTACACTGGGCCACACACAGAAGCCCATCCCCAGTCACTCTTGTCTGCAGCCCCTGGGGCCTGGACTCACTGCCCCGTGCTCCAGAGCCCTCTGTGCAGTCTGTTGGTGCTCCTCCCTCCACCCTAAGAGTACATAGGCAGGGAGCCTGAGCTGCCCCACTCCATGGCACTGGCTGACCCTAGTTTCCCCTTTTTAAAAATGGGGTAATGATGGTCCCCACTTGTGGACAGGATGTGGAGAGCCCGACCTAGGTGCCCGGGAGCTGTCTCTGCAAGTCACAAAATCATCCTGCTTAGCCATCATCACCAGTGCCAAACCCTCCCTGCCTTGGTTGTGGACCCTCCCACAGGCACCCAGCTATATGATCCACACAGTACCCAGGAGGGAGAGTGTCCCCTCCCGGGGTTCCTGGCCTTCCGTGGTGTGAGGAGGCTGGCTGAGCTTTGCCAGGGCACACGCAGGCCCCTCCCAGCCTGTGCCCATGTTCCTGTGATGGCAGATGAGAGCTGCCCTGGCTACACAGATGCCACATGTCCTAAGCTGGAGACTCAGGGTGCTGGTCCTGCTTTCTGCACGGAGCTCAGCATCCCAGAGCTTGGCAACTGTGGCACTCCTCTCTGGGGAAGCCCAGGCCCTTTGGGAGGCCACCTGGCCCCACCCTCATCACCATTCCGAGGAGCTCCACTTTCTTTCCCATGCTGTTTTCCTGAGGGGCAGGTGGCCTGGGGCTCTTGTGCAATATGGGGCTCTCAGCCCTCCTGGCCCGCACTGCACGGTGGTGGCTGGCTCCCAGGGTGCCTGGCATGGCCCTGGAGGGGCATTGACTTGCCTGGAGGCCTGCCCAGAGCCTATAGGCATTGAGAGCCAGCCCTTTGCCACCATGGGAGGTCCTCGCCCCTCCCAGTCACTCATGCACCCCACCCACTTCTGTCCCTCCAAGCATCCTGAGCCATCTGGGACCCCCACTGCTCAGCACCAGACTCCCAGAGGCCTGCAGCCTCAGGGGCAGGGGCTGCCTTCCTCCCACACTCCTGGGGTCCCCCCTCCTCGGGCTCCTTCCAGATCATTCTCTGCCTCACCCCAGCTGGGAATCCAGTGCTCAGACCCCAGGACCCAGGGGAGAATTGGGGTAGTTTGAGCTCCTCACTGGCACACTATTGACCTTAGGGGGTCTCAGTGTCCACCCGTTTCTCACCCATGTGATAACCCCTCAGGCCCTGGGGACCTGGGCATGCCCTGGCCTGGTGTTCCCCCCAGTTGCCTATCTCCATAACTTGCCCCACTCCCATCTCTGTCCAGCGCCCACAGCTCCTCCAGTCCCTCTGTTCCTTATGCCTTCTCTCACGGGATGCTGCCTGCCCGTCACCTGACCTCTGCCCTCTATGTGCTGCCCTACACCCCTGAACAGTCTCCAAGTGAGCCTGATCCCGGGCCCCACCCCTGAACACTCCTGAGAGCTGGAAGCCACTAGCAGAGAGCATCCCGCCTTGGTCACTGCCCCAGCTGTCTCCACCTCCCCACACAGTACCCGGCACCTTGGACACCTCTACTCCCCACTTGCCAGGAGCCCACCCAGTCAGGCGCGTGTCCTCTGATCTCCATCTGGGTCACCAGAGACATCCACGCCACCCTGGATAGCACCTGGCTGCTGACTCCAAGCTACTACCTGCCTTCCCCTCCCGCTCCTCCTCTGAGTGTCAGGCTAGCCTCCTTCACAGTCTGGACCATCCTCCCTGGCTGGTCCTCTTCCCACCTGGACAAGTGGAGCCCCTGCTCCCTGGCCTCCCTGCCACCATGCTCCCTCTGTCTGACTTGCCCCTCAAGGCCTTCAACCCACACACACCTGAGGGATGCAGCGTCTGCCCATAGCCTGGTCCTCCCTGGCTGTGGGTCAGACTGCCTGGGTGCCTGAGGGCTTTGCATACCCCCACCCAAGCTCAGCCTCCTGATCCTGCTCCCACTGGCCAGACCGGAACCTTGAAGTTGCCCCTCCCTGGGCCTGTGTGCCTCCCTTATTGCCCTTTGCTAGGACAGGGCTGCTTTGAAGGGTCACTGTGCACACTCTTGCCCCTCTCCCTGCCCCAGTAGGACAGGCCCCTGGCTCCCTGGCCTCACTGCCCTGCCCTCTGCCTTATGTGTGGGCTCCTTCCCCTGTTCCAGAGATGTGTCCTCATCCTCCAGGTTTGTCCACGCTGCCCCCACAGAGGACTTCCCCACCATACTATTTGGGAATATCCCCCACTGCCCAGCGGACCCTGTTCACACCTTACTGTCATCCTCTGCTGCCTCTTAGGCTGCAGACCAGGGCCCGGCACACGGCAGGTGTTCACAAAGGTGCCACACATGTGACATCATTCACCCATTGGTGAAGCACTCAGCAATAAGCACTGTGCTGGGTGCTGGTTTTCAGGGGTGGAGCTGTCTCTTACCTCAGGATGACCTCAAGTCCAAGGAGGGTAGGGTCAGGCCAGGGGTGCAGATAGGGCCCACTGCTGGGTCTCCAAGCAGAGGCACAGGGTGGGATGGGCTGGGCAGATCAGGGGCAGCGTTGGGGGCCCAGAGCCCCAGAATGGCAGCAGAGGTTCCTGGTGCTGCCATAACTCCACTTCTGTGTGAGTGGCCCCAGATCCAGGGATGCCCAGGAAAGTGCGCAGTGTCTGCTTGTGGGTAGGGAATGAGGATGGACAGAGGGACTCAGGAGCCCTGGGGCTGCATTCCTGAGGCCCTGGTTGGCTGGCGCAGCACCTCCCTCCTTCAGTGTCCTGTGAGGTGGGTCTTGGTCACAGACTGTGAGGTGGCAGGCTGTGTCCCAGGGAGGGAGGGGCTGTAAAGAGACCAGTGTGCGAGGAACTGGAATCTGCACCTGGGGCGCCAAGGGCTGTAGCAGACTGGGAGGTTGCACCTGGCAGCAGCCAGCCAGGTGGCACCATGGCCCCAGTCCTGGGTGCCTCTATGCCATTGGCTGGGCTGAGACTCCTGGCGATGTGACCTTCTGCCTCTGTCCTGTCCCCTCACCCTTCCCCCAGTCCTCAGCATCCATAAGCTCCCGGCCAGCAGTGCCACCGACATCAGCTTCCCTATGAAGGGCTGGCGGGCAACAGGTGATTGGGCCAAAGTGCCGGAGGACAGGGTCACTGTGTCCAAGAGTGTCTTCTCTACAGGAATGGCAGGTGAGGGCTCTTGAGGCCTGGGGGCTTGTAGGGAACTCAGGTCCAGAGTTGGAGGAGCTGTGCCTCAAAGTGACAAAGTGGCGTACCTGCTACTACTTGTTGTCTCAGAGACCAAGCCCCTCCAGGAGGCCCATCCTGCCCTCTCAGGGGCAGTGCCTGGGGACTACCTCCACCCCGGTGGGCTAAGCTGAGTGACAAATGGACCAGCTCACTGCAGGGGGGTGGGGGAAGGAACTGACTGGACTCACCTGGAGCAAGGACCCCTTGCAGAGATTGTGTCCTCCCCTGGCGAGTGGGCAGGGGGCTCATGGGCACTGGTGATGGTGTGGTATGGGTGACGGTGTGCTTCCTTCCAGAGGCCGACGAAGCGTCTGTGTTCGTGGTGGGCACTGTGCTTTACCGAAACCTGGGCAGCTTCCTGGCCCTACAGAGGTGAGCAGGTGGGGCGGGTGGAGCCACACGGCGGGGCGGGGGAGCTCCGGGTGGGCCGGGCAGGCTGGCCTGGAAGGGCCAAGAGGCCAGGGGCCACAGCGGCCCAGAGGAGGGGTGGAGGGACCTGCGCCCAGGGAGGCCGAGCCTTGGGCCAGTCCCCAACTCTGCGGCTTCTATGGCTTCCACCAGGAACACCACGGTCCTGAACTCCAAAGTCATCTCCGTGACCGTGAAGCCCCCGCCTCGCTCCCTGCTCACACCCTTGGAGATCGAGTTTGCCCACATGTACAACGTGAGTGCCCGCCTCCCTGTCCATCCCCAGTGTGCTCGCGCACCAGGGATTAGCCTGGGAGAGAACCGCCTTTGTCCTTTTAGGCGGGGGAACTGCGGCTCAGGGAGCTGTGGTGACCTGCCCAGGGTGGCACCACAGGCTAAGGTGGGTGCTGAACTCAACCTGGGCCACCGAGCAGGCTCTGACCTCTGAGGGAGGAGCTGCCCTGTGCTGGGCCTGGGCCCAGTGGCCTCTGCCCTGGTTCCTAACTCCCCTAGGAGCTCAGGGTACCCTTGAGCTGGGAAGCATGAGGGACACCTGTGCTGGGGGCAGACCACAGGCCCAACCATCCAGGGCCTCAGAACTTCAGTGCCAAGAGCCTCCTCCCAGGGCCCCTAATGTGGCCTGGGTCCCAAGCACTGCTGCCACACAGCCCCATCAGGCCCTGCCTCCCTGGAGGAGCCTTGGGAAGACCTGGGCCACAGAACTGGGTGCCACTGCCGCCCGCCAGGGTCCAGGGAGGTGATGCTCAAAGCTTCTGCAGTCCCATGGCCCCTGCTCCTGGATGGGCAAAGAACCAGGACCCCGGAGTCAAGGCATCCAGGTCACCCACACAGGATAGGGCAGTGCCCAGCCACAAACCCCAGGCCAGGGCTGTGGGAGGAGCCCAGTTCTGTCCTTCCCTGTGACTTTAGGGGTTGCTCAGCCTCTCTGTGCCTTGTCAAATAGGAATAAAAAGGCTGGGTAAGGACTGAGCACCTAGGCTCAGAAGGCAACAGGAGCTGTCGAAGGAATGAGCGGGATGGGCCAAGCCAGGCTGAATGACCTTGGGCCAGGCCCATTTCTGCACTGGGCCTCAGTTTCTTCCCTATGAAATGCAGCCTGTTGGAAGGATACCCACCTTACCTGCAGGTAGATGGGGGGCAGTGGCTGCCTGCTGGGGCAGGCACCCCTGACTCCCCTCTTCTCTCCCAGGGCACCACCAACCAGACCTGCATCCTGTGGGATGAGACAGATGTGTAAGTTCTGGGCGTGGTGGCCTCAGGGCCTGGGGCTGGGGGACTCACTTGGATGGTCAGTGTTGCTGTGCCCTGTCCACCTGCATGCTGCCCAGGCCTGCCTCTGACCCCCTTCCCGGGGAGGTCCACAGCTCAGGCAAGGAGAGGCCAGCAGGATCCCAGGGCAGGCCAAGAGCTGGTGCTCCATGTGTGGGTGGCACCCAATGCCAAGAAGCCAGAGCGCCATCCGAGGACCAGGGTAGCTTGGGGCGAATTTGAGACTGCCTGCAGTCAGATGGGGCATGGGCCCCGGGGATCCTCAGCAGTGTGGGAATGGCCATGGCCTTCAGCTAGGGGCTCATCAAGCACCCTGTGTGCACCGGCCTGTCCTGCCCCTGCAGAAGCAAGAACAAGTTGGATGCTTATCCGACGCCTGGAGCTGCTAGGCAGGCGGGGTCGAGCGGTCTATGCCAGGGGAGCTCGAGGGAGCTGAGGAAGGTCCTTGAGCCATCTGAAGGAAGTGTGCACAGGGCCCATAAGCATGCCCACCACAGGCCCAGAGGCTCAAGTTCTCAGGAGGTGGACCCACGAATTTAGCATGCACTGGGGACAGTGCGATGGGGGAGCTGCATCCCTTCCCCAGGCTGGGCTACCCAGCCCGCCCCCTGGGGGCATGGCAGGAGGTGCAAGCTTTCATGCTATGGGCTCTGCACCTGTGTCCTGGGCAGCAGCGAAGGCCTCCTGAGTGGCCAGCTTGGGAGGAGGAAGGGCATCAGGGAAAGGCTCAGCCAGAGCACCAACTAGGAGTTCGAAAGGCAGGGGAGGCCAGGAAGGGCAGGCAGGACAGGCCCCAGCAGAGAGGCGGTGTTTGGGGACTGAGTGCCTTGACTGATGGAAGCTGCTGGAGGGTGGGGAGCTGTCCACCCATCTGCCCACCTTCTGCCTTTGGTGACTACTGACCACTGTGGAGCCAGGTCCAGCCCTCAGCTTCCTCCTGTCCCCAGTGAGGAGGGACAGTAGAGCAAGAGTAAACAGGCCAGTGTAAGATGCTGAGCCACCCCATCTGCAGAGTGGAACAGGGGGCTTGGTGGCAGAGGTGTTGGGCAAGCACTGGGATGGAAGGAACATGTGGGGCCTGGACCCGGCTCCTCCGGACTTTCCTGCCAGGGACCTGGGGTGGGCTGGGCTGCTTGACAGCCCGGGGAAGCCAAGCCCTCCGGGTTTTCTTGCTGTTGACAGCTCTCCAAGTGGCATGAGCTCTGTGTGCAAAAGAGAATATCAGGAAAAGATGGAAAGAGAAAAGCCTCCATGCTTCCAGTCCCCATCTAGGGACTTCCTGGAGTCTTGCAGCTGCCGAGGGTGGAGGCGGTGCTTCAGTTGCAAGCTCATCCTGTCTCCCCTGACGTTGGCAGAAGCCCCACCACCACCCTAGAACTCTCCCTCAGCCTCTCCCCCACAGCTGCTGAAGCCCCAGAGGACTTGGACAGGAGCCTTCCTGCTTTCTACTAGTCCAGATGTTGGTGCACCAGTGACCTGCCAGGATGCACCTGCTCTAGCTATTCAGGACTGAGTCAAAGACACTGCCCCCAACCTGGGGTGGCCGAGGAGAACCTGCTGGGCAGCCTGGGGCAAATCCTGCCCCGGGAGCCTTAGCTTCCCAACCTGTGGCAGGAGTCAGCCTGCTTTGGGGTGACAGTGACAAGGACTGTGGTCAGGTCCCTTGGGTACTGGGCATCCGTGTGGCCTCCTCCTGGCCCTATGCTTGCAGCAGTGGGGGGGATGTCTATGACCCAACCACCACCCCAGGTGGGCTGTGCCCCAGACACCAGGGAACTAGAGCATTAAAAGGTCAGGGCCTCAGCAACCATAGGAGGGTTCCAGTGCAGGTGAGGAATCCTATGTCTGAGTGGAGCCTCGGCCCTCCCTGGATGTGGGTCCTTTGTCCACCTGTCATTGTGAGTAGCTAAGGCCTGTGTTCCAGCCGAGGGGCTCAGAGGTGACATGCCTCTGTTCCAGCATGGGACAGCAACATGTAAGAGGAAGGGGCTGACTGTCCTTTCCCCTAGCACCTCCTGTCATGGCTGGTGGGCCACTCCTCTCCTGTGCACCAGGCAGTCTGGTGTTTTCCAGATGACCAGAAGCAGGGGACAGGGTCAGGGGACAGGGATTGCTTTCTTCCATGTGTAGAGATTGGTCTGTGCCAGTGTGAGCCTGCATTGTGGAGCCATCAGATGAGGAGGAGCCCAAGGGCCTGGGGGAGCTCTGAGTGGAGGTGGGGTGCAGAGCTCTCTGTGATGTCAGCTGTCAAGGGTGGCCTCCTAGACCCAGAGTGATGATCCATAACCAAACCCTGGTCCTGCTCAGAGCCCCAAGAACAAACTCAGACTGCCCTTTTACCCTGGGCACATGCTGAGCCCCAAGACTGCTGAGTCCTGCCCTTGTCACATCCTGAGCCCTGACCCTGGCCACACAATGAGTCCTGCCCTTGTCACGTCCTGAACCCTGACCCTGGAAACACAATGAGTCCTGCCCTTGTCATATACTGAGCCCTGACCCTAGTCACACAATGAGCCCTGCCCTTGTCACATCCTGAGCCCTGACCCTGGTCACACAGTGAGTCCTGCCTTTGTCACATACTGAGCCCTGACCCTAGGCACATGCTGACCTTGATCCTGGTGACACAATGAGTCCTGCCCTTGTCACATACTGAGCCCTGACCCTAGGCACATGCTGACCTTGATCCTGGTGACACAATGAGTCCTGCCCTTGTCACATACTGAGCCCTGACCCTAGCTAGGCACATGCT